>PYHW01010360.1:29596-58924 GCA_013186435.1 Turdus rufiventris | reverse complement strand
TTTTTTTTTTTTTTTTTTTTTTTTTGGGTTTTTTTGTTTGTTTGTTTTGGTTTGGTTTGGTTTTTTTTGTTTTGTTTTCTTCTCTCTCCTGATGTTATCATACCCAAACAAGCAATATTTAATCCACAGTTGTAAGAGCAAGGCACTGCTCTCTTCACAGCTCCAGTGTATTTTCTTTAAAAATGAAGTCTGTGTCATTACATTGCGTTAGTCTCTTGTCCTGTCATCATTGTCTTCCTCCATTGAGGGAAAGGTTGCAGTGTGAACTCACTCTTTTAGATAAACAAAAAACTGCATTCAACATTATTAGGAGTTTTACCATGGCCACTCATCAACCTTATATTGAAAATCCAGGGAAAATAAACTTCCTTGGTGTGTAGGGAATAATATACCGTGACCACTGCTCTTGAGTAAGCAGTTAGGAGGGAAGTTGTATGGGAGTGGTAGCGAGGAATTTTTATCCAGTTACAAAACTTGGCAGCCCTTTTTCAATGTGCCAAGAGTCAATGGGTTTTATTCAGCCTCCTGGAGAAGAAGTTTGCTTTGAGTGATTTGCCACTGCTAAGGATGGACTTGCAGGCAGATTTCATGCCTTCTGTTTTGGACTGCCTTCTCCAGAGCACTGCTTTTCTAAGCTGTTCATAAATCAAAATGCAGTCTTCACTGTAACAGCAGCTTAGCCCATTAATTTCTTTGAAGATCAGGGCCAAGACCTCTGGCTGGCAGGAAAAAAAACAGAAGCCAATGGTCACAGCACACCTGAGTGCTTAGGTTGGACTTGATGGCTGTGGAGATCTTTTCCAACCTAAGTGATTCTTTGATTTTGTAATACCAGTCTAAACCCTGCAGGAGTCAGGAAGTCCCATTTTTGTGCCATCTGGAATCTTACTGGTTCGATATCTAAGGTGAGAAATGCTGAATTGCAGCAATCCAACTTTCAGTTCTTTTCCTTGTTTGTAGAGATGTTGAGTTTCTTAGTGAGTTCTTGATGTAGAAAAGATATGTTTTGTAAGTGGTGTCCCATGAAAGGCATTAATTTATATCTATATGGGATAGGTATTTCCCATTAGCCTAGTTTCTAGTTAGCTCTTTGCATCATGTCCTGAAAAGTATAATGACACTTCACAATTTGTTTAAAGGCTTAAATTTGCAACTACTGCTCTTCTTTCAGCCCTGGTCATATTTCTCATTTTGCTTGGATTTAAGACTAGAACTTGGCAGTATGATGAAGCTGGAACAGTATTTGTATTAATTTTGTGGCTATTGTTATGAATGAGTAAAGGATAAATGAGTAAGTTTATTTTGAAATCATTATGGCTTTGTCTGATTGCTTTGGATGTTTTGAGACTACTACACATGCAGGCACTTTTGCAGTTATCCTTGTGTAGTAAACCATTTTTCTTTATTTTACATATTTGTTTAATACATAAAAACAGAGAAGTGAGTCAAACTCAGAAAGCAGGATCATAATGTCACAAGCATTAAACATAGATCTAATGCAAAACAGTTCTATGTTTTTAAAACTAGATTTCAAGCTGCTCTTTTGATGAACTGATTTACTTCAAGATTCTTTTGTGACAAAAATTATGTGTAAGGCACTTGTTCATTCTAACCAGGAATAAAGAGTCTTAAAAAAAATAGGTAATTATAGGAAATTATCTACTTAATGTTTTAGTGAGGCACTGGAACAGGTTGCCTAGAGAAGCTGTGGATGCCTCAGCCCTGCAAGTGTTTGAGGCAAGGATGAGGACCTGAGCAACCTGGTCTAGTGGAAAGTGTTCCTGCCTGGTGGTGGGGGCAGGGGAGTGGTGGTGTTGCAATTAGGTGGTCTTTAAGATCCTTTCAAGTCCATTCTGTGATTCTATGGTAATTTGATTTTACATTTTGCCCAGAACTCGACTGGGTTCAGTCTATGCATTTTTCTCTTCCAGAAAACTGAGGCAAGCAGTGAAAGGCTCCCCATCCCTTAGAAGCAGACACCTCAAAGCAGGCAGGTAACCTGCTTCTGAGAAGTTAATAACTGTTTTTCTGGAGAATTTAAGATTGTTCCTTGTTTTGTCCAGCCAGGAAAGGTTCTTCCCTGTTATTCTAGGTTCAGGATACTTGTAGGGCAACAAAGATCTCAGTGTATTGGAAGGCTTTGATCCCGGGGCTGTGCTGTATACAGATTCTGGTTTGGTCAGGTTTTATTTAAAGCTGATAACAATGTGCACATCCACATCTTCTTCACTTTGGAATTGGCACTGACCTGACTAGATGAGAAAGTGAAAAAGATGAGCAGATAAAAAACTAATCCCATGACTGTCATGAAGTTTCAAAAAAGTGCAAGTGAGATGAATGTATATATGTGCTGGGTTCTCCTAATTTTTGAGAGAATAAGAAAAATGTGACTCCTAGTCTCTTTTGCATTGGAATTAAATCAGATAGATTCAGTATTTGAGACAAGATGTTGGGGGAACTGCTAATATTAATCTAGCAAAGAAAGACACTTTGGGGGGGGGAAAAAAAGCCGACACAGTTTTTGAACATACAAACCCTTCAACAAGTCTGAGTAAGGTTCATTGACTTCAGTGAAACAGTCCTTGAAGGCACTTTATTTGATTGCACTGCTAAACATAACATGAGTATTTTTTTGGTGCTTAATATTTAGCAAAGCATTATTGAGAAGTCATTGTTTGTTGTCTGGTTAGCATACAATGGCTTCAAACAAATATGCTGCTGGACTGGAACAGAGAATTTTTGTTTTGTTCCAATGTTCAGGGTGAAGTTGACTTGTCAATGAAGTTCACAGGCATCTACAGAGTATCTCTTACATCATAGTATTGTCTCTGTAAGTCACCAGGGCTTTAGCAAAAAAAAAGTTAGAAAAAATAGTACTATTTTGGCAGTGCAGGTACAACCTTTGATAACCTGTAACTGCTGGCACAAGTCCAACATTGTTTACTGTAGCACAACTTCCCTTTCTTGTTTCACAAAAATCAATGTGCAGATTTGACTCTTAGCCACAACAAGGGGAAGAGGCATCATCTTTTTAAGACATGGAGGTTTTTTGAAGGAAAAAAACCAAATGGAAACAGACTAATGGAGACAAGTTTATACTGCAGACAAAGTCAAAGTAATCTAGAATTTGAGCTTTTGTTCAGAGAGAAAGGAAATTTCTAACAGGTTTTGAATGGGAATTCAAGTGATAGAAGACTGTATTGAGTTCAACAGCATAATTTTGGGTTGACACAGAGACAGAAAATAATTGAAATGCATATTCTCTGTTTTCATTGACTTGAACACAGTACTTAATTTCATCATGAAATTAAACTCTATTTCATAAGCACTAATATACAATCCAGAAAAATTTACTATTAGATTGCATTTGGGTACTGCTGTTTGCTCCAGTAATAGCCTAAATGTTATAAAATCACAAATTGGGTTGGGAGGGACCTTGAAAGACCATCTGGCCCAACCATTTGTGGGGAAAGGGAGCCTTGATGAGGTTATCCAGCACCCTGTCCAGGACATTTCCCAGTGCTCCAAGGCTGAATGGATTGCAGATATTGGCTGCCATAGCCGGTGGGTCAGGACTTCATATGGTGGGTGGATGTCTCGCAAGGAAACACCTTGTTTTTTTCAAAATGTGTTACCTAAAAGATATCTCTTTTTATTATTTTTATGCTGAAATATTTGTGTTGCCACTGAACAAACTTTGCATTTTGAAAGTTCAAGGTAAAAAGTAACTGCTCTGTTGGACTGAGCACTCTGTTACAGGCACAGGATAAATTGGTATGTCTGTTGAATGAGAGAAGTGAATTTGGCTGGCATTCCAAAAGGCTTGTCCTGGAGATTTAATTAAAGAATTTTTTTTGTCTGTTGTTTAAATGTCTCTAATAAATTTGTGGGTTTGCTTTGTATGGTAATTCAGAAACAAATAATAAGAAAAGCATAATCTTTTTTTTTCTTCTGAATACAGTCAGAAATTTTCTATAAAAAGTTTCTCCTCTGATAACTGTGGGTTAGTAACTTCATAGGCTGTACTTTTAAATGAACAGTGTACTTTTAAAGTGAATTTTATATTGCAAGGTTGAGGAGCAAGTGAGTATTAGCTGGTTTCTGTTCCAGCCCTCAGACTCCTTTGGAAATGAACCACTGTACTTTCTAGAAAATTTGGACCTCACTGGAGGCAGATTGAGACGTTCAAGCCTTTAAAGCTCCTTAAGATGAAATCTCGGTTTTATACTGAATATCTGGGGAACCAAAATGAAGTTTTCCAGAAAAGTGTTAAAGTACTTTTCCCTTTAAAAGTTCTTCATTTCTAATGCTAAGTACCTGGAACCCTTGGAAACCTCAAAATTATTATTAAATCACTCTTCAACCTTCCAGATACCAACAGAGCAGAGCATAGCATAACAGTTCCTTCAGTCAGTGGGGCTTTTCGGCTGGCTTTTTTCTTCCCTCTGGTAAACCAGTTTGCTAGATAAGTGAAATAATTTCCAACAGTATAATGAAGAAAATTGCATACTTAATCATTATAATGATAATTTCTTTAGTGAATTTCACTGCCTCCCTACAGTGGAAATACTGAATAGAGGAGAATATTTCCAAGAGTGGCTAAATGCCAAATATGCAAATCTCTGCCACAGCAGAGGTGGATTTTTAATAATTTAATGCTCTTTTTTTTTTGGATTCTCTCTTCTGTTTTCCCTCTATCTGTTGTAGAAGTGGGAAAGGTCCATCAAATTGCTAGCTGGAAATTGATGAGTAAAAACAGAACTGAGAATTTTTTTGCTTTATTTTTATTTTTGTCAGCCAAATTAAAACTTTTTTCTAAGTTACTGCCTGAGAAATTAAACCTCTGTGGCAAAAACTTGTGTGGGCAACTGTCAAGGTAGTATGTGCACAAATTAGAAACTTGTTGTTAGGTTTTCATACAATAATGGAGGTTTCTTTGGCACCTTATATTAAAGAGATGGAGGAACCATTAAAATCTTGCTGTTAAAAAATACTAAGCCACTGCTTAGTAGGCACATTCATTAGCCTACTTGGGTAGGTTGTGATCTTAGCTGAAGAGCAGTACAAACCAGCCCCCCAAAAAAAATTGAATCCAAGAGAATAGATCCCTGTTCCCAAAGACAAGTAAATGTCTTTTGAATGAAGCTCTTTGTACTAGCCATGCAACAATATGATTGGCCACCCTGTTATGGGAGGCCTTTGATACAGTTAGTTTGTGGTATATTAGGGGCTTCTCCTTGTTCAAAAATATTTTCTGGAGCTGAGACACAGAAAATAACAGGCTAAACTTGCTTTGCAGGCATCTTTCCCAGGAAACCTGCAATTAGTCCTCGTTCTGCGCCCAACAGGATTTTTTCATCGAGCACTCTCGGACATTGCTTTCAGATTCAACAGGGATGAGCTTAAAATGAAAGTACCTGTAAGTAATCCTCTGTTTCCACTTTGCTACCAGAAATCTGTAAAAGTACTTAAGGTAGCCAGGGAGGACCAAATAAACTCCAAGAAAAAGCCATGCTTAGAGGCAGCTCTAATAATTTTAGCTAATTCCTGATGGCTTTTTCTTGAAAGAGTACATGAATTTTGAAGCAGATGCATTTTCCATGGACAAGCACTATGGTTTCTGTCACTTGAGCAAACATACAATGGGTGCCTGCTGTTGTATCACCAATAAACCCACAGATTTTACTTTTGTTTGCAAGTGTACAGCATTTATATTTTAAAAGAAAATTTGAAACTATATGAGCTGATGATATAAAATTTATTGTACTTATCAGATGTAAATTTCAAGGGGGAAAGATGGTCTTTAAGAAAATTTTCCCCCATCTTTAATTTATTTTGGGGAACCAGTGACTCAAATTGTCTACACGGTAAATCCATGTAGACACTATTGTTCTGTCCTGCAGACCCAGGATAACAAGGAAAAAATAACAAGAAATGAATAGAAAATAGACAAGTCTGGTTTATCAAGATAAGAAAAATCTTGCAGTGTTATGCTGTGTAATCCATAAGTGTTTTTTGGTTTTTTGTTTGTTTATTTTTTAATATGCCTGGTGCCCGTGCTCATATTCAGTCATTTACATTTACATCACCTTCAACTGAAAGAACTGTTAAGTTTCTTTTTCTATACTCACAGGAAACAGCTCCATCTCTCACTTTTATATTAAAGTGCATCTTCTCTGTGTATGAAGGGTGTCTGAAGGATGGGGCTTAGCGTCCTCAACAAGGGACTTGTACCACTGATCACGTTCACTTTTTTTCTGTCCTGCTGCAGATCATAATGCTGGGCTCAGTATCAGAACTGCAGGGCTACATTGATAAGACACAATTAACAGAAGATCTTGGTGGCACCCTGGATTACTGCCACAACAGATGGCTGTCCCGTCGCACTGTAAGTCTTAGGCTCTGCTTTAACTTTTCAGTTTAATGAACCCTTCTGTTTCATACCCTGTCATTTATAAAACAGATTCCAAGTGATGCAAGTTGACTTGCTCAGTGTGAGAAGATGTTCCCAATGGTACTTAGTCATCTTAGAGAAATAATATGAGTAATAACTTGGGAGTGGCTTTCTGAACACTTGGAGTGAAGGAACTACACTGTGCTATTGTGTTGAGGTTTATTGGTTTTTCTACAAGAAAGAAAAATCTCAAGTTGTAAAATAACTCCAGATTATAAAATATGAAGAAGATACAGCTGATACAAGCCTAAGAAAAATATACAATTACGGAATTAATGGTGACGGTATCTGTTGCTTGCAAAATTCTACTTTGGCCATTTTTCAGTCTTGTAATTCATCTGTTTGGGTTTTTTTTGAGAGTTATATTGTGTGTGCTTGTGTTTGTTTGTACATATGTGTGTGATGAGCATGAAACATCTTTAATGCTTTTTATTCCAAAAGGCTATTGAAAGTTTCGCCCAAAAGGTTAAGCAAACAGCTCAGATTCTTCAGTCCTTTGGGACTGAGCTGGCTGAAACAGAATTACCAAATGATGTGCAATCAACCAGCTCCCTTCTTGCAACACACACAGAAAAGAAGGACAAAATGAAGGTATGTAATTTTTTGTAGAGATGCTGGCTTCTAGTTAAACTGTCTTTTATTTTATAGCTAGCAATATTGATGGAAAA
Organism: Turdus rufiventris; assembly: GCA_013186435.1. Lineage (NCBI taxonomy): Eukaryota > Metazoa > Chordata > Aves > Passeriformes > Turdidae > Turdus > Turdus rufiventris. Next base: position 51,802 of record PYHW01010360.1, on the reverse strand, counting down.
TATGGATGATGTTAATTGGCAGTAATACTGTGAACCATTGATATCTTTTTGAACCAGGCTTTTTTTGATGTTAAAAATCCTTTTTGTGTTGAAAAATGACATTTCTTGAAACTAAGTTTACATATGTACAAATGCATAATGGATTGTATGAGAAACAGTAATTTCTTTGTAAGTAGTGGTGTGTTTAATTTGTAGTTTTGTTTGCCACAGGAAATTTGATTGTATTTGCATGCATATTACAATATATGGCCTTTTGAAGCATGAACAAATGTTCTTTCAAAAAGGATTAAATGAAAGCTATTTGGTTGTTTCAGAACTGTGCATCTAAAATTTTTGAGATACTTGTAGCCTAAAGCTACACTAGAAAGCTGTCTACCATGAAAATTCAACTCAGTTACACTGGGGTCTTAAGATGGCAAGCATGGAAGAAGCTGACATTTATCATTTACTGTCTGTTGTCAGCCATTGTTTTTAATAAAACTGTGCTTGCTCAAAAATGCTATTGAAATCCTTCTTTTAATTCAGTGCCTTGTGAATTCTGCTTAAAAAAACAACAACACACGGCTACAGCGTGTGGGGTTTTTGTTTTGTTTTGTTTTGTAGGAGGATATCAGGGTAGCAGTAGAACAGGGAGATGATATCCTTGGAAGTATTACAAAACCAGTTACTGAGAATCCTGAATACAAACTGAATCAAGATCAGCTAGACAATCAAACAACAGTAGAAAGGTGAGAGGTGTCAAATACTAAACATGCTGCTTTTCTGCTTTTTAGTCCCTTTCCCAGCTCCTTTATTTAATTCCATATTTATGCTTTGCAAGTAAGGAAATGTTGCCATGTGAACATTATAAAACATTTCAGGAACAACTCCTCTGTTGTCAGATCTGTCCTGAACAAAGTAACCCCCTAATGCCCACTGTGGGGTCACCTGGCTATAGGGAAATGGGGTCGGAATTCTGATACCACACAGCACTGTTCTTCTTTTCATTTTTGTCACAATTGGATTATATATCTTTTCCTTATTTCAAAGAATATCAATGCTTTCTTTGGAAACTAAAGTGCAAGGCAAGAAATGTTGCTGCTGTACAGAAGGCACGAGGGGAAGACTGAAGTGATCTATCCCTTCTTTTCAGTAGATTTGTCCATTTCCATTAGATCCCTTTTAACTGGGAGAGTTTTTTTCTTTTAAACCTGGTAACTTATCAATGTTGTTAGTAACCTTTAAAAGGCTGCTGTGGCGTACACCACTCCTGAAGTACCTAACCACCAATTCCCTGTGTGCTTCCTCTGGGCATATATAAGTAGTAGGTATTGTTTTCCTCTGCTCCCTGCCTGCCACATACACACCCCCCTCACATTACAGCCAGGTTTGAAGACATTATATCACTCTAGCACAGATGTAAATTTTCACAAAGCTATGAAAGCATAGCTCATTTCCCCCAGGCAGCATTCTGCATTCTTTTTTTGTCTGTCATTCTGTGTTTCTGTTGCACTCAGGCCGACTTTCTTTCCAAATAACTGTTCATTCCAACCCACAAAGCTTGGCAGAAGTCACTTTTTTTGGTCACTGTTGCTATCAGCTATCCAAGGACGATCAGGGTGGGGGTTGCGAATTTATCCATAACATTCCTATTCAATACAATATCTGATGGAAGTTGGAACAAACTCAGAGTGTGTGTATCACTGCCTTTTCTCTAGTTGGTTTTAACTTGTAAATTCAGGGTTTGTTTCTGTACCGTTAAAGACAAAAGTTTATTAAAATTCCGATGTTAGCCTTCCCTGGATGTAGTCTAACTACAGCAAAATGCACTGTGCAAAGTCCATGGGATATCATACTGTCATAAGGTAAGTTAAGAAGTGAAAATTTTAAGTCATTTGCCAGAATTATAATCAAAGAAGGTTTTCCTCATCACAGTACAGCTGTACACTTGCCTGTGATATTTAATTAATAGCTCTGCTTCAAAGAGAAGGAACAGTAACCTTCAGCTTTATAGTGAGCTTTGCTCCAAAGAATGAAATGTAATGCTGGCTGGTCACAGCAGCACGAATTTTTACCTTAATTTTTCCTGATAGCCTAAGGCTTGGGTTCCTCTGAGTCTTAACCCACAGATATTTCCATATCTTATTTATGTATGTTATCCCCAGGTCCTCATGTCCCCAGGCCAAAGCTGAGAAGGTGCTTAAAATAAGAACTTGCCCATTTTTCAGAACTTAATGTTTGTGTTGAGTTTCAGTTTTTTCCATCAGTGTTACTGTAGGAAATGATACTGTATGATATAAAAAATGTTTCCTGTATCCAGTTTATTTGTCCTAAAAATACTGCTTTGGGGAGGCTTTTTATTTACTGTGGAGGATTGCATTGTCCCTTGAAGATTGCACCCATCATTCTTGGAGTATTTTTCTTATGTTTTGTTTTGCTTCTTAAAGGCTACTGGCTCAACTGCATGAGACAGAGACCGCCTTTGATGAGTTTTGGATTAAGCATCAGCAAAAGCTGGAGCAGTGTCTGCGCCTTCGGAATTTTGAACAGGATTTCAGAGAGGTGAGAACTCCTTGGTGGCAGTCAATATTTGGTAATATAGAAATGATTCAGAAAATGCTTCCTGCTCTTGATTTTACAGTTCTCGTGTGTACTTGAAAGCTTTCTCCAACCTTTTTCTGGTATTTGCCCTTACTTGACACACTGCTGTCTTTACTAGTTTGAATTCTTGCCTATAGAGACATAGCATTTCTTTTTTTCTGCAGTCTTAGGGTGTTTTTTTTCCATGCACCCAGGAGTGTATAAGCATTCAAAAACTTCTTTGAAACTTGTTCTGTATCACAGAAACATAAAATATTGCTGCAACAATTCCATCTTGCCAATAGGTCCTTTTATGGAACCAAGTCTCAACTAAACATTCTGGCTGCAATTTTATGAAAACTGTCTCCGACACTGTGGGTGGGAAGTTGCAACCATAGTGTAAGAAGCTGGGTGGAGGCTGAACTACAATTTTCACAGCCAGTTTCTGATCTCATGTTGTTTAACTCATGTGCTTGATGGCATCTACAGATGCTTTATCCTGGTGTAGCTGACCTTGGACACAGCACCTGTGTCTCAGAATCCCTCTTGCAAGCATTTGTCTGTCTCTAAAACCATTGCTAGAGTGGGGACCTCTCCCTCATGTTTTGCTGTTATCATTAATGTGCTTTGTGTCCTTGTCATCTGGTAAAAGCAAGATCATAAATGTTTCCTTAGCATTAGTTTTCTTGCATCTTTTTCAGTACCAGCAAACAGGATTACTTCACTGACTTTTCTTTGTGTTTGTTTTTCTTTTGAACTGGGGGGGAAAAGGTAAGCTGACAAAAAAGGTGCTTTGTCTCTGTGCCCCAGTAGCCACATAATGTGAGTGACTGACTGCAAGTAGTGGCTATCAGCTGTTTAATTGGTGGGCCTCTGGAGAGGTGGAGCTCTCTTCATTCATACATAACTGTGTCTCATTTCAGGTCAAAACAGCTTTGGATGTCGTGTCTGAGAGGCTGTCTGCTTTCACAGATGTGGGAAACAGCCGTTCACATGTGGAGCATATTTTGAAAGATCTTGCCAACTTTGAAGAAAAATCTCATGTAAGAACTCTGCAATTCTCCTTAATTTCTACTATGACTATGCACGTGCAGAGGGGAATGGAATTTGGTTGTTGAGTGTGTCAGCTTAAGCTGACAGGAATGCAGAATTGGTGTCTCAGGTAACGTACAGAAAGTCTTTAGTCATTGGAGCAGGGTAATTCTTGGACATGCTCAATAAAGCGCAGAGTGACCTGACACAAAGTGTGATAGCTTCATGTAAGAATTGCATGAAGTGTCTACATAGCCAAGTTTTGCATTTACTGATCAAGAGGCCACTTCCATTCCTATCAAAGCCAATTCTTTCCACAAATCTTAGAAATAAGAAAGCTGTGCATTGAATGTACAATAAAGATGGCAAACAGAAACATACACTGAACAATATAAAAAGGGAACCTTTTTCTCATCTGTGCTTCACAAGGAAGCAAATTGCTAAGTGAGGTCGTTGCTCTCAAGGCTGAGATAGGTATTTTTTAATTTGAGTTCAGATTGTTGCTGTACCCCAAATTGCACTCATACACACACAGACCCTGCTGAATAAGGCATAGAAAGACAACAGTGGTTCCTTCACAAGGAGGCCTGTGATTAAACTCACTTTTATTTCTGAGGAACATTAAAGTTCTTGGGCATCTGAAAAGACAGGAAATCACTTTGATTTATTAAGCAAGGCAGATATTAACTAAAGATGTATTCTTTATCAATATGTGTATTTCACCGCATAAAAACAATTTTAAAATATTTTCATTGATCTTGATCCAAGGAAAGATGTTCTTTAATCAGTGCTTGTTTTTTCTTTTAGGAAACTGTAGCAAAAGCCAGAATGTTAGCCTCAGAGTGTGATGCTTTTATTCAAAGCAATCATTATGCTGTGGACTCCATTATTCCAAAATGCAGTGAACTTCATCATCTCTGTGATGCCTTCACTACTGAGACAGAACGGAGGAGAAATCTTCTCAACAAATCTCTGGAACTGCATGACTTACTAGAGAAGGTAAATTTAGTAAGAAACAGTTGTTTCCCAAAACCTCTACTGAACAATTGTCATAATGGTAGGTAACTTTATCTCAGTGTGCTGGAAGTTTTTTCTTTAAATAGCTGAATACGTGACAAGGTTGAGGTGTTTTAGACTCTTAGTGTGTGATGCTGACATTGGTGCATTCTGAGCATGTTCTTCTCTGTTTCTAGTCTATGAAGTGGTGTGATGAAGGAATTTACCTGCTGGCTTCCCAGCCAGTAGATAAGTGTCAGTCTCAGGATGGTGCAGAATCAGCATTACAGGAGATCGAGAAATTCCTGGATACTGGTGCTGGCAATAAAATCAAGGAGTTGAGTAAAATTTACAGAGAGTATGCACACATCCTCAATGAGGATCTAAAGGTACCAGAATGTGTTTATGTGTATCTGTGTGTCCATTTGTTCATTTTAGAATTGCTCTCTTGTACTGCCATTGATAAAGCTAAATAATCAGTACTAGGAGTTGTACCTGTGAGCTGGAAAACCAATACATTTGTGTGTCTGAGTCTCATCACATCTTTGGATAAGCATCAAGGGCTTCAGAGACTTTTCATAACTACTTACATTTTGCAGGCAGTAAAACTGCTTTTTAAAAAAAAATTCTCCCAAGTGAGTATTTGAAATCCCTTTTTTTTTTTAATGTAGCAAAAATGAGATACTTTTTAAGAATATTTTTTAGAACTTGAGAATATATTCCTTTTCCTCGTGGTTGATCTCTTCATGTAATAGAACCTTTAGACACTAAAAAAAAATTTTTTTTTTAATGGGAACTTGAATCCCAGATTTTTCTGTAATAAGGACGCAAACTACTTTTGAAGACATGTTCCAATTTTAAGTGTACTAAATCATACCTTGTAATTACACCTTATTGAGAGTTAGTGTAATATTTCTGTATGTTGTGTAAAAGTAATTGCAATTTCAAATCAATATGCTGTAGATGCTGTAGATGTTAGTGTAGCTTGTTGATAGGTCTCTGACAGGAATTTACAAATTATAATAAATTATTTAAATTATTTCATTAAGTTGGTTTTTATTTCCATGGCAACGATAGGAGCACGTGCAAAAGGTTTTCCAGAAGCAAGAAAGTATGGAAGAAATGTTTCAAAAGCGGCAAGTAAGCCTTAAGAAACTGGCAGCTAAGCAGACACGTCCTGTTCAGCCAGTTGCTCCAAGACCTGAAGCATTTGTAAAATCTCCTTGTACCTCCCCAGGTATTACTGTATTAACCTTTAGTTTTTTGTGCTGTGCTGAGAAACTTAAAGAAACTTCCAGTCATAATTTGTGGTTGCACAAACATCTGTGTCAGATCTGACTCAGTTCTAACTTGTGTTTGATTCTGGTTTACATGTTTAGGTCTTCAAAGAGAAAATGTGTCCAATTCAGAAAGCAGCGCGCTTCGGAGGGTGAACTACAGAAAAGCAAAGGTAGTTTTTTCCACTTTCCATTTTTCACACGTGTACTGCTTGGAAATGTCATAGTACAAAAGAATATTCAGGAACTCTCAATAATATGAGGGAATTCTACTGAAAAAGTGGCATTGTCCCAGTTGAAGTAACACTGGTGAAGCAGTTGTGTGGTTTAAATAGGGGCTGCTTTGTTGCCTGGATGGTTATGAGGGAGGCTAAATAGTTGTCAATATTAGGAAAAATGTTAGGGGCAGCAAAATATTAAGTCTATGAACAGGAAACATTTTTTATTTGTCAGTAGTAATTGGCTACTCTTAAAACCATTGACAGTGAAGAAGTAGTTGTCATTGGCTCCAGCTTCACAGCTTCACCCGACCTAGTGGATTGCCATTCCCACATGGGGATGGTCTTCCTGCCCTGCCTGCAGCAAGGGAAGTATCCTGACAGCAGCAACAGAAACAAGAAGTTTCTCACTTTATTAAAGAGTTGAACTCAGCAAAGGCTCAGCAAAAGACAATGCGAGGAGGAAGGCAGGACAACACCACCAGGATGGACAACATTTGGAGAGAAAAGGGGTAGTTTAAGGAGGACTTGAAAGCAGAATCCCTCTCTTTTTTCAGCAAGCCATAGTTAGGTTTAGGCATTACAGTAAAAATTTTAAGAGTGAATTTCCGTGTCAGGTTAAGATGTAACAGAAAGTTAGCACAGTACCTTATTTTTAGCTTGGAAAACAGACTAAGGCTAGTGCTGCCTACAAGATTATGCTGGTGCTCTGATGTCTGCTTGAAAAGGGGCTTTGAATCACCAAACTGATGGCTTCAAACTGGTTTTCTAAACTGACTTTTGATGGAGAACTTTCCACATCCAAATGTTGTGTTCTTCAAGACCTTCAGGGTGACTTGAATTTTTTTCTCAGCCTTAATTTTTAGTGGAGTATAGTCTTTCCAGTAAAAAGTGGTGAGCACGAAGTTCTGTATTTTAAAGTATTTTTTCCTCATCTGTGGTGCCATGATTTTTTTTCCATTGTATTTTGTTTCCTTCTTTAGAGTGAAATGACTGAACTCCATCAAAGCAGAGGAGGATCTACAATGGATGATGAAGAAAACCTAGCTGTGTTACGACAGTAAGTCTATTTTGATAACCAAAAAGTGGGGATTTTCTCTGATTTGGTTCCAGCAAAGCCTGAGTTTGGCTAAGGATTTGATAAATAAGTATATTTCTCTGAAATACCCCTCATTGCTTTTTGAAATGGTTATTGAAGGTTTTTTCTCCACACTTTGGAGACTTTATTAGACTCTTTTTAGTGCCCGTTTTGATATATTTTACCAAAAAAACACTTGTATAAAAATGAACAGCATAACATATATTAAGGAAATTACTTAGTACCATCTGCACTGCATGTAGCAGACCTTGCATTTTTACTTGTAAACTGGATACTTTTATGGGCTTTTTACTGTTATAACCTTCTGTTACATCACACAAAATCACAAGGGGAGAGGTTGGGGGAAGTATGATTCAATGCTTGATCATTATGAAATTAAAGTTAAAGCATCATTGAGATATTTAAAGTGTGCCCTAAATGCCTCTAATTTAAAAATTCCAGTGTGGCTTTAAGTCTGTGTTTGAGAATCCTATGCAGCTCCAACCCCAGCTCCCCCAGTACTTGCAAACACAGTACAACCAGACTTTGTACATACAGTGATCAAACACTCTACTGCTTCAATTCAGTTACTGCAGCACTGAAACTGCTAGATTTTATGTTTTCCTGTTCAAACACATTTTCAAAGATTTTAAATTCTAAATTCTTTTTAAAATGTGTAAATGTGTACCTCTCAATAAGGATATATAAAGTAATGACAGAAATATCCATGGAACATCATATTTTCCACTACCCGGAAACATTTTATTGTCTGAAGTAAGGAAGAAACATGAACAAAACTAATGTTGCTTCATTAATTTGCATAAGTGAATAGGCCCACCTTAATTATCATTCTTTGTCCACAGGCATGTAATGAATGAACTTATTGAGACTGAACGAGCGTATGTGGAAGAACTTCTCTGTGTTCTTGAGGTAAAGACTAAGCTCCTGTGGATATTAGTGGATCACTTGCATTTCATGGATGCTCTTATGTTTTCCTTACCAGAAGCCTCTGATTCTTTGGTCAAGCACCGTGGTCATTATATTTTTCCTTTCTCATATTTTCTCAGAGGCAACAATACGTGATTTTCTTTTTCCTAGAAATAGTTGTACAACTAGGATTTTGTATTAGAAAACACAAACTGACCAGAAAATAAGATGTGTCTTAGTATTTAGGTGGAATCATAGTGAGATTTGTAATGATCATTAATTCCTGGAAAAGTTCTTCCCAGAGTTGTGGGTCAGTTCCAGGAAGGTCGTGTCACACAGGAATGTAGATCTGCATCAAGAGTCCTATGTCGGAGGAGAAAAGTTGTTTCTTACATCTTTCTTTGCGTATCTTTAAGTGATCTTCCACATGTCTTGGGTATAACTATGGGAACAGAATGCCTTGTAAGAAAATCCTCATTTGAAATCATCCAGGAGGCAAAGGTGCTCCCTTTGCTCCACACATGTGCAGCCATGATTGCAGCACTGCTGAGTTGCTTGTAGAAATACACTGCAGTATTATTTTTTTTCCTCACGTTTAAGTCATCAGCTGTGGATGTGTCATTTTCCTGTAATCCAATTTGATTGCAGGGAATGATGGAGTTGCAGATAACTATGGCTGAATAATTTGATCAAGATGAACTAGAATTAAAACAAGTGGATATTCTTGGTGTCCATATCAACGTTAAGCTCCTGAATGGGGACTCTCTAAAGTTATGGACCAGGATTGATAATTTCTGATTATAGACCTTCAAGTAAGAGTAGTGTATGAGAGTTCTGGACTCTTTGCTAGTTTGTGCTGAGCTTCCCACAGCATTTACCTCCTGTGTTCAGTCCAAGTGCTGGAAGTGTTGATTACAGTGGGGTGGTCACATCTGACATGATAATAAACCCAGAGATCACTTTATTCTCTCTTTTCTATGCAATGCATCTGTACAGATCTATTAATAAAATCAACACTTGAACAGCTGGAGGATTTTTGGTCCTTACTGCTGCTACTGGAGCATCTTTCTATTCCCATGGTTTTCCATAGAGTGCACTGAACTCCCGTCTTTCTAGGCCAGGCGTCTTGGCTTTGTGCCACTGTGATCAACACTCCAGAATTCTGACCATACCAGGCACACGTCTCTGCCTCCTTGCAGTTTGGTGTCCCTCTAGCTTGAACTTGGGGGATTGGGAGTGCCAGCAGTAATTCTGGATCAGATACTTGTTGAGGTATGGTTCAGTGGCAGTCTTCCAACTTTTGAGTAATTCTAGTTATTCATAGTTCTGGCTACTCTCCCATTCCCTTTATTTCCCCTATTCTACTAATCTTTCAATTTTTCATGTAAAATAACCTGGTAGTCCTTTGTAGAGACAGTGTCTGCTCTTATTATGTCCTATTTTTTGCCATGCATTTTCTATCAGCTGAGGATTCCAACAGAAAAAAAGGAAGGTAGTTTCCCAAGGAAAGTGCTATAGCTTATCCAAGATCAATAATTTTTCATTAATTAATAACCATGATCATCCCACTTTAGTCTGTGAAATTCAGTAATCTCTACTGGGAGAAGAACACTGGTCTGGTTTATTTTTAGGTATTCTACCCTTTTTTCCTCTTACTTGGATGGTTTTAGAACAGCTTTCAAATGAGAGACTAAGCAAGGCCTTGAGCATTTTTAAAGTAAGATTAAATAATCTCTGTGCCTGCATTAAATAGTTTTACCTCTCTTTTCTTAAAAGACACCTACATAGGTACTAAAACATGAAGGGTTTTATAGTAAATTTTAAAAGTATATCAGTAAAGTGAAAAAAATTACAAAACCTTTTTGTCAATGTATGTATTTCACACTTTTGTTCCTTCAAAATTTGCAAGTAATGAACTCTGTCAGGCTTCCTTTCACCTCAGCTTAATTCAATTCTCCTTTTTGCCAGTGCTGGCTGTACTGCTGTGTTCAAATACCATCTTGACTTAAAGTGGAAATCATTCTCTTTGGGTAGCTCTTCATCTAAACTGCAGGGTGGCTGCAGTAGTTCTTTTCTTGCTAAAAAAAACAAAACAAACAAAAAAAAAAAAAAACCCCAAAAAAACCAACTTCATTTTATCTAAATGTTTTTTTAAATTTTTAAGTCTGTACAATTTTTCTTTATTTTTTCCACCCTTTCTCTTTCAGTCTTTTCCTGCTTGGGGGCAGGACAAATATGAGAAAGGAACCAATGTATAGCTATTTGTGAGCTCCATAATCTTTGCCTATACCACTGGGGTTTTTTGTGGTGTTTGAGGAAAAAAATACCCAGATTTTAAAAGGACTGGTTCTGGGTTCTTTAAAAAAAAATTACGTCCTGTCCAAATGCTTGAATTCTTCAGGTTAGCTGGCTTTACCAGCTAGTTCTTCTAGTTTTTGTAGTTTTGTCAAAATTGAAAATCTTAATTGCAGGTGCACTTTTGCTTATGTTTACTTTTAATTATTTATTTTATTATAATTTGGTGTGTTTTATTATAATTAATGTGACTTAATGCAAGGATCAACTTGTGTTTAAAAAAAATTAAAAACAAAGTACAAACCACAAGAGAGAGAAATCTAATCCAAGTCTAAAGAAGAGAGGATCATCTTCCTTCAATGTCTGTATGCTAAGAAATCTATTTATATTAAGAAATCTGCTCATAATGCAGATGCTAGATAATTCCTACCATTTTTCTGGTTGATTTGTTGGGAGTGTTCTGTTTGTTTAGGGTTTTTTAGTGTTATAAGAAAACACAGATTAGTGACCTCAGGGCCAGAGGAGAACAGTCCTGGGCTAAAGCCACTTGTGTCCTTTTCTGTGCCACATAAACAGACAAGAGAATGTGTGCTTATATGGCAAGAGGGAGATGTGGGAATATAAAGCTAGTCCTTTTTAAACAGAATTTTTAGCTCAATGGTTTCTGTTACCCTTAGAAATAAATATAGTCAACCTATTCCTTCATAACAATGGCTAAGGCAGGCATGAAAGTTTGTGTGTGTACTGGAATTGTAGCACTAAATTCAGATGTGTAAAGTCTTTGCAAAAAGAGTATGAGCTGTAATTTGTAAGCAGTAGAGGAATGTAGAGCCCTTACTTGGTGAAAATTATTGCAAGCTTTGTTTCATTCTCATTTATCCACAATAGCAGGATTTACTCAAGTGTCTTTCTAAAGACTGTGTGTGTCCGAGTGGGGTGATGAAAACACAGAATTTGTATTCTTCTTTCATGATTAATACTGAGCTCTTTCTTGTCTGTCTGTCAGCCTGAAGGCAGACTGCCTTGTTAGAGAGAGAAGTACTGCAAGTAAAGGGAGATGGTAATTGTGCCTCTCTCCTGTGTTGCAGGGTTATGCTGCAGAGATGGACAACCCATTAATGGCTCATCTCATTCCACCAGAACTGCAAAATAAGAAAGATATCTTGTTTGGGAATATGGAAGAAATTTATCACTTTCACAACAGGTGAGGATTTACACTCAGTTCTAAGAACTGAATGATTCTTTTTATTTGCAGTCTGCCATAGACTGCTAAAAGATCCATACAGAGTTCTACTTGTCTATGTGGCATGTCAACATTGTATTGCGTAGAAGAGGAAAAGCAAAATGCCTGTAAAAGATGAACAAAGCTGTGTGAAACCACATATATACAGTACACAGGCAGAATTTTGCACTGTGGTCATCTTTGTGAAGAAAGATATTTGGATCAGGTTACAAGATAATTTAAGTAGGTTTTATTTGGGTTTCTTTTTTTTCAATTACTTTTGCTATGGAAATTGAATTATGTTTCTAAACCACAAATTCTCAACCCTTACATCTGATTGAGGGTGATTAATTTTATACTTCTATAGCTGTATTAAATAATACATGATTAATATATAAAACCATGACCTCTCTGAAGTCTGAATCCTTGCTGCCAGAGAGGTATTTCTTCATATGAAAGTATTTAAATTCATAGGAAAGGGAAATTGGTTTTCAAGAGAAGTTAAGCATATTAAGTAGTTGTTATTTTTTCAGGCAAAACTAGAATGAAAGTTTTGTCACTGATTTTTTAAATTTGTTTTTTGGGTGGGTTTATTTTTAGTTTCGAGAGGGTGGTTTTTGGGTTGTTTGGTGTGGTGTTTGGTAGTATTTGGAAGCAGAACCCAAATACTTTAAACTGTACAAATCCTACTGCTCAATACATAGGGAAGGGAAATGAAATCCCCCTTCCTTCTCAAACCTTGTATTTGATTTCAGTTGCAGCTACAGTAAGCTAAAGGAAATTGGTCAGTATATTTGTTTTAATTTGCCTGTCCCCTTAAAGTACATGATCTAGAAGAATTATGTTTAGTTTTGTAGCATTACAACTCTGTTTCCAAAAGTTTAGAAAACCAATTGCAAGACTGTGAATGTTATTACAATTTTCTTTAACGTGTGCTCCAAGAAAATTTTCTTTCTCACAGAATATTCTTGAGAGAACTAGAAACCTATGTAGAATACCCGGAACTAGTAGGACGGTGCTTTCTGGATCAGGTATGTGTCACCTTTTGCTGGCACTTCATTCACAAACCTCTTTAGGGTTGTAAGATGTCAGAGTAATTCTCATGCAGCAATTGCCACCACATCCCCTTTGTATGTACTGAGCATGTAATAGCTTGAGAATGTAGATGTTATTTGAGAGTTAGAGATATTTTCCCCTATGCAGCACAACTGCTTTTGTTAGAAAAAACTACTGCTTTGTTAAAAGAAAACTGTTTTTTTAAAGTGGCAGTCAGGAAAGCATGAAGAGGAGTCATGCACTGCATTGTTTCACAGCACTAGAAATGGTTTACTTGGTTTGATTTCTTAATTGGATTGTAGTTTTGCTCTTTTCTGTTTTCTTTAAAAAGTACACCTCAACAGAGTAAATCCAAAACATTTTTGTTCCAAAAATAGAAAGCTATGACAAAAATAAACTTTTTAAATTGGGGATGTACTAAACAATGAGTCTTACCTGTCGTATACTAAAGGCTAAATAAGAATGTGTATATGGAAATCAGACTGCAGCTGTTGCTGCCTATTGATGCTCTAAAGCTCCTGGGAGGAGCCATCCCTCTCTTTTCTGTTTACTGGCTGCATCCTTGGAGATGTTGTTTCCTAAAGCTGAGGGATGGAGGTGCTTCTGTGCCTGCTGATTTCCTACCTGGTCTTTCCTTTATAACCATGGTTACTACAACATTTGCAACAGTCTTTATTTCCTTCTGCTTTCAGCAACTGCTGAAGTCATGTATTTAATTTTTTGTAGTAATAAGGGGGCCAAACTGCTTGCCTTACTTTAGTGTAGGTCCCAGTGAAAAACACATTTGTGAAATGAAAATAAAATAAAAGGACAAAGTCTTTAAAAAAAACTACATGGAGGGTCTCATGGCTGGGCACTCACAGAGATATTTTTCATATTGCAGTAGAAGTATATTTGTAAATATAACATATGCTTCTTCATAAGGTGCTTAATGTTCAACTGAAGCAAAAATTAACAGGAGTGCTTTATTTTGCAAATTAGTAGCCATTACAAAATCAGTGATTTTGCAATTCCTTCAGGCATCCTAAGTATAAAACAATGATTCAATTTTGGTGGTGGTGGATTTTTTTCATAGAATTATTGAAAATGAAAAAAATTGCTATGAATTTTGTCTACTAAAGTCACAAGAATTCATGAACATTTTGCCTGTCTCCCCAATTCCAGATGGAAGACTTCCAGATTTATGAAAAATACTGTCAAAATAAACCTCGATCTGAAAGTTTGTGGAGGCAGTTTTCAGACTCTGTATTCTTCCAGGTATGCTTGCTTGAATCCCTAAAATAGTGGTAGCTTTGGTTTTGTTGGGCTCTGGGGTTATTTGTTTGGTTTATTTTTGCTGAATCTTCTCAAGAAAAAAATGCACAAATACTGATTAGTGTCCTGATGATATCCAACACTGATTACAGGAATGTCAAAGGAAACTCGACCACAAGCTCAGTTTGGACTCATACTTGCTGAAACCTGTTCAGAGAATAACCAAATACCAATTACTGCTAAAGGTGAGTAATACTAACTGCAGCTGGAGAGAAGGTGAGAGAAGTTGATGAGGGGAAATCAGAAGGCCCAAGAAAACTTTGAAACAAAGATGATAGAGTGTCTGAAGTACTTCAGTTATAGTCACCCCACTCATATTTCAGGAACTTGCCTTTCTGAACTCCAGGAAATGCACTTGAGAGAGAGCAGTGTATGGTGTTTGTGTGAAGGATGCTGTTGTGATTCATTTAAATATGCTATACTGAGAGAGCAAAATAAGAACAACATACTACCCAAATTTTATTTAAATTATTATATAACATTTTGCCATGTTTGAACTAAGAAATATTTATTGTATTCCTGTATTTAACAGTAGCTTGAAAATTTGCCTCAAACCAAATTTACTCAGGTTAAAATTGAGCTGTTAACTGCCTTTAATGAATTAATTACTTTAGTCATATATAAAGAGAGGAGAATGATAAAAGTTTTTTACTTAAAATATCTTAAATTCCTACAGTCCATGAGTAAATTCTTTATTTCATACTGTGAAGTCAGAGGAGTTCCATATGAACTTGCTGCTGTGTTTATCAAATTGGAAGATAATGCTTCACAGTAACTCCTTTAGAGAAAAGATTCCTTTTTAAATGTTGTAGACAATACCCAATGCAGTAAGTTTAAATCTGTTACTATCATGCCAGGTCTTGCCATAATTTAAAGGGTAAAGTGAATTTGACTATGCTTTTAAATTTGTTCATTTCTAAAAAATAATAAATGAAAAACCCCTATCCTTTTGTTTGAGGACGGTTGGTTTGGTTTGAGTTTTGGTGGGGGGTTTTTTTGCAATTGTGATGAAAAAGATGTTTGCAAAGGAAGTCTTGTAAATTTTTTACTTACAGCTTAAAAAACCTCTAGATGAACAAAATACGTTTGGCTGATTAGCAGCAGAGATGAGAAGTAAATATTTAGGATCTATTGCATTCCAGCCAGTATTGAACTAATAGATTATATGGTATAAAGCTTTACTTTGCTAACTTTAAAATCACAGAATCTTGGAATGGTTTGGGTTGGAAGGGACCTTAAAGATCATCTCATTCCAACCCCTGTGCCTAAAATTCAGTGTTAAAATTTGAACATTCCTTGTTGCTACTGTTTCAAAAGCTAAATGTGTTGTCATTCCCTTGCACTCAGGAAATGCTGAAATACAGTAAGAACTGTGAAGGTGCTGAAGATCTTCAGGAAGCACTGACTTCTATCCTGGGCATTCTTAAAGCAGTTAATGATTCTATGCACCAGATAGCCATTACAGGCTATGATGTGAGTAGCAGTATTTCTGGTTGCTTTTAACCTCCTTTTCTTTTAGATACATGTACAGTGTATCCTATATTATGTACTAATAATGAGAAGAGTGTTTCACAAATTATGCCTTTAGACTTAATTGTGTTATGAAAATAATAGAAAAGGGTTCTCTTTATATTCTTTTGAAGTTTTCCTGCTATGACTAATATTTTCCTCTGTGTACCTAAGTTTTTTTTCCTTTGATTTTTGTGTAAAACTACACCCAAAACTTTCAGTTCCCAAAAAAATAACAAAACGCAAAATAAGGCATAAGCAGATTTAGAGCAGAGTTTGGGGAATAAAAAACAAACAACCAAACGTGTATTGTGCTTCCCTCTCTCTATAAGTAGTTCTCTGTGCCTCTGCTTCTGGTACTCTCAACTGTAAAATCCTGCCTGAACAGTGTTGGCCTGTGAAAATTATATATAAAAATTCAACACTGACTTTATTACATTTCCAATTCAAACATAAACACTGATATGAGAGATTATTTGGAACAACAGACTTCTAAAGACCTGCTCAGAGTCTGTATTTTAATCTGATATTATCTCTGTAGTTACAAATATCACTGTTTTTTTTTCTTCCAGGGAAACCTGAATGAGCTGGGCAAGCTTCTAATGCAGGGGTCCTTCAATGTCTGGACTGATCACAAAAAGGGTCACACAAAGGTGAAAGATTTGGCACGCTTCAAGCCAATGCAGCGACACCTCTTCCTCCATGAGAAAGCAGTGCTGTTCTGTAAAAAGAGAGAAGAAAATGGAGAGGGATATGAGAAAGCACCTTCTTATAGCTACAAACACTCCTTAAATGTAAGACACTGATCGGTCCTGACGGTCAAGGTACTGAGGGCTTAACCTGTAGTAATATCAACATTCTTGTTTTATGTGTGCAAACCTGTGCTGCAGCATTGTTTGAGAACTTCACTCTTTCAGGCAAACCTGACTGGTGCTGCAGGTCTGTGTTATTTTGTGTTGTCTGTCCAGCTGAATGGAAGTTGCATTAATCACACAGGAAATGTAGGGAAAGGCAATGTAAAAATCATGAAGGATTTGGTGGTCTGGATTTTAAAAGCGACATTTTTCAAGTCAGTCTGGGTCTAATGTACCTAAACCCTTCTTCCCTACACAGTAGCCAGACTGATACAAAGCACTAAATCTCTTGTGTCCAACACACAGATCACAAATTGTTAGCTGATCATAAATTGTTAGCTATTCTTTTCCTTGTGCAAGAAGCCAGATGGGGTTTCCCTTTTCAGAAATAAGGTACCAAAGAATACCAGCAGCTGCCTTCTTCTGTTTTTAACATAATTGCAGTAGGTCAGCTTCTGCTCTTTTTGTTTCCAGATGGCTGCAGTTGGAATAACAGAAAATGTCAAAGGTGATGCAAAAAAATTTGAAATCTGGTATAATGCGAGGGAAGAAGTTTACATTATACAGGTAAATGACATTGCCCTACATAAAAAAAAAAAAAAAAAAGAGATCTGGAGGGTTTTTCCCTCTATTATATCACTAATAGAGTGTGATGAGGAAAAAAGATAACTAAATCACATTTCAATGGAAGAGTCTTCTGGGGAAAAAAAAAAAATCACGTCTTACAATGTCCATAGCGGATATTTGAGATGGATGGTTTGGGAGATGGGGTTTGACTGTAGCACATGCACAGCTTCTGCCTCAGCCTGTTCCACTGGCTACAACCAGCTTCTGTTCATGGAAGCACTGGAGAGGGAGCTTTGTCTCTCCCTCTTGAATGATTCTTCTGAGGCTATCCTTTAGCATGTAACTATCTGTGTAATAACTATTCTGTGCTTGATGGCTGATTGTATTTATTTTTGGGTAGGCACCAACCCCTGAAGTTAAAGCTACTTGGGTAAATGAAATAAGAAAAGTGCTGACAAGTCAACTGCAGGCATGCAGAGGTAAAATACTTTGGAGATTGTATTTTTTTCTTTTTCAGTTTTTTGAAATCTATTTTCTCTTTGATCTTCAGATCCTGCCCTGTAGATCTTCCCTGTGTAGGACACAAATCAATTTTAATAGTTGTTATTCTTGCCTCCATTACAGAAGCTAGTCAGCACAGGACACTAGAACAAACACAGAGCTTACCTCTACCACTGCCAGCATCATCTTGTGCAAGGTAAATATGCTGTCACATTAGCCTGGCTATCTATCTTGAAAATATACTAAAACATCTGATTTGCAGCTCTTCATTGCTGCTACCCCTTAATACTGGTCCTTGTGTTTTAAGGTTTGGGTTTAGATCTCTTCCTACTATGAAGCTGTAAAGCCTGGAGTTTATACATCACTAGAACTGTTAAACTGAGCAGCAGTGGCATGTGTTTTGCCAGTTGATAGAGAATGCTACAGAAATTTAATTTTCTGCACCAGCCAAAATCCTGGTGGTATTATGTTCTGCTTGTTGAGCAGGTGATTATATTCATTATGGTCCGGATAGGAGAGTTTTATGGAACAGTCTTTTTCTTCCTTCATTGTTGTTTTCCTTCATTTTTTCTTTCTTTTCCAATAGCAAGTTGCCTTCTTTTTTTTTTTGTCTTTTTCACTGCATTATCCTTTCTCTGTCTCTTGGTTCTTTAACTCCAATATACTCCAATACTCCAGTGTTACCTTTTTGGTTTTTTAACCTAAGTAATGCATTAATTCCTTCAGTGTCCCAATTTCTGGATGAAGTTGTTTTTTTTTTTCCATCCTTCACCATATCAGCCTGTATGTTATTCTGTTCCCATCTGTTGTTCTGCCCTTGCCTGACACCTCTCTTTAATCCTCTGCTGCTCAGTCTGGTTTTTCATATGTGTTTATATACCTATCCATAAGCTCATATCCATATGGTGCGTGCTCAAATATGTATTGGTAACTCTCTGCCCTACATCTTTTATACATCTACTTATTGCTCAGGGAGAATTTCCCAGATACATCCTATTTGTGGAATGTCTTTATTCCATTTCCAGATGGAGATGTGATGGGAATCCACTGCAAGGCCCCTCACTTGTTCCTGTACTAAGAGCTTCTGAGAGGCAGAGTTTATTCCTTTATCTTTCTTCTTTTATTCCTAGTATATTCAGGAGGAATCTGTTAGCTGCAAGTGAGTGTTGTCCTGAGCCATCTTTCCCACAGCCACACTACATGTGATTGTAGTTAGTCAGGAGAGCTGTTTCTCATTTATATGTTCTCATGCTCTTTAAATGAACAATCAGCAATGACTTTTTCAGTCCTGGAAGCTGCAGTCTGGAAAGTAACAAATCAATGCTTTTCGGTCTATATATCTGTATATAAAAGCCTGTGCTTGGATTGATTGTCTTCATTCTCTTCTAATAAACAGTCCTTCACGAAACCACACCAGAAACACCAAAAAAATGGAGGAGAAAAAAGCTGATCTCACAAGTCTAGAAGGTTGTGGCACTACAGTAGCACCAAAGTACCCCGAGAAAGGCAAAGGTGAGTTTGCCCATACGTGCTGAGGTCTTTAATTGCAAGGAGCATGCCTGCACCGCAGATGCACAGGCAGATCCACCAGCAGAGTAGCCACGGTAGTGCAGGGAGGCAGAGGACTCCTGAACGAGCAGAGCTTTGCTCTTTTCAGCCCTAGGGCAGCCCACCCACAAAGCGCTGCCCACGTGGCACCAGTGTGCTGGTCCCATCTGCCCTTAGCTTGGGATTGATTTCTGCATTCCAGTGAGTGCTGTGGACAGGCACAAAGCCTTCTTGAATGGGTGGTAGCCAAAGGCAGGTGGGAACCATTTGTTACAATGCCAAAGTCTGCATTAGGTCTTCTCTTAAAGCTGCCCAGCTTCTCAGCGTTTTCTTTCTCTGAAAAAATTTCTTGGCATTACCTGACCTAAGAGAGAGTTTTCTTGTTTTGTTACATTTTTTCTCTTTAATTTTTTCCCATTATGGAAATTATTTATTGAACCAGTGGCAGTACAAGCCCTTGCTCAGCAAGAACAACCGGACACTTATGTTGTACCTGGACTTTCAGTTGCCCTTTCTCATCCAAACATGCAGGTTCCCTGGCACAGCTGCAAATTACCTTTTGCCTTGATCTTTTCATGGCCTTCTCCCTTTTCTTTCTTTCTCTCTCTCTTCCTTTGTAGACAACACTAGCTCTACCTCAGAATGCTCTGTACTGTCAAAAAAGCGCTTTACGCTGCAGGGCTTTACTAACCTCAAAAGTCAGAAAGGTAACTTGAAAAAAAGGCTAGACTGTTTTTTGTGAAAGGCGGTAATTGAAGCATCACCTTGTATGTGTGTGTAGTGTGATAGGTTTTCAGTGTACACACTAGCTTGTTCTTCAAAGGTCAAGCTAGGTTCCTTAGTCGGTGCCTCTGACAGGAGATTTCAAGGGAAGGCAGCTCCAGAGTGGGAGGGGGAGATGCAGCTAGGAAAAGTAGTGCTGGGGAGATGCAAGAGAAAGAGTGTGGTTTCCAGTGCCTCCAATCTCACTGTCAAGGCCAAGAACAGAGTTTATAGTGGTTTTTATATTCCTTTAGAAAAACTAGAGGAAGGAAGTTGTCTTCTCACCAGACACCTGGCCTGCTTCTAGCTTCAGTGGATCTGCCCCAAATGCACTTGTACTTGGCAAAAAGGAATCAAGGTGATTCTGTGAAGGTGTTATAGAGAATTTTTTATTGGCATCCTTGCTAACAAAATTCTCAAAGCATAAAAAACTACAGCAGAATGTGTATGACTGTGTTGTTTCGCTGGATAGAAAAATAAGTAAGATTTTCCCTATTCTTCCAGAAATGGTCTTTGCCACTTTTTTTCTAAAACAGGCAATAAGAGTTTGAGACTTTTCTTGCTTCCTTCAGCCAAGTAATCACACTGGTCACTTCTTGCTTTGAAGGGCTGTCTTTGAACAGTCTGAATTGCATTAAGGTGATGGCACTTGTTCAACAGCATGGTATTTTCCCCCCACAAGCATCCTTCCAGAATGCCTGTTTAAAACCCAATTACCTTTGAGTTCTTTCTGGAGAGACTCTAGGGTTGTGTATCTAATGCTATTGAGGTGAGCACTAATGTCCCATGCTTGCCTTGACAGAAACTCCATCTTCTTCTGCTAAAAGCCAGACATTGCCAATGATCCTTCTTACAGGACCAGGTATTGCTGTAGCACTAGATTTACATAAAAATGATTGCTTAATTTGGTAATGTTTTTCTGAAACTGAAGTTAATTTTATTCAGTTGATATCTAGTCAATTTAGAAAAGTTTGCATATATTTTCATCTATTACTGTAAAATAAATTTGTCAATTTATCTTCAAATAACTACTTGTAAATAACTTAATTCCTTCTACTACCATGCACCAGTGACAGCTAAAATTAGATTGCAGAAATCCACTTGTTTTCCAGTGTAAACTCAAAGGTATTTAGCATGCAATCCACCTATTATCTTTTCTCCAGTTCTTCAATATCTCTCTTCTGTGTTTTTTACCTATTCATCCTCCTGCAGCCTCTCCTACCAGTCCTGACAAAAAAGCCAAACGGCACGAAGTAGTGAGTGACCCAACACCTTTTGGTTTAAGAGGTACAGTGATGCCACATCTCCTACTCCACAAGTACCCACACATCCCTCATGTGATATGTTACATCAGAGTGCTGAGAATACCTATATGATGCTGTTGTGTGCAGGAGTATTGATATCAGCTGTGTTTTTTCAAGTGGATCTACATACACTGGTTTTAATAGCACAACTGATTGAAGTTTTACCTTGGTTTAAATAAAATGGCATAGAAGACAGGGGGAAGACAGTTTTTAGAAGACATGGGGAAAGAGATCTGTTGCTGAAGAAAGAACCAAAAGCCATGTGTTTAAAGGAATTACAGGGCTGTCCAGCTACTCTGCAACCATGGTTTTCCATGCATTAGAATCCTTCTGTCTGGGGCCCTTGTGGAGAGGATTTCACTTTTAAGAAAGAGAAAAAGAAATTCCGAAACTCAGATCACTGTCATGAGGAATTTATGTTTTAGATCTGCATTTATTACTGCTGACACAGCCTTGTTGCATCCTTCTTTGGGTCATAGTAGGCGACTTTTACTACCCTGTGAACCCCAGATGACTTAACCGAATCCTTTGCAGCAATTTGCCTCCCATCCTCCCAACTCACAGCTAAGCAGAGAACAGGAAAGTATTTCAATTAAACAACCCATTTCTAACCAGCAGGGTTCATGGTGAAAGTTTGAGTACAAATCCCTAGGGTTAATTAACTAGAATAGTAGAGAGTACAAGGACAGCAGTCCTTCTCCTCCTGACTCTTTCCATCACTATCTCCTTTAGAAAATATTAGTCTGAAGGTGAAGCTGTTTCAATCCCCACCATCAGCCTTCTCTCCAGGCTTCTGAAGTCTTTGTCTTGTCTGTGGAAATGGTGCAAGCCCAGCCGCTGTGCTGGGGAAACTGCAACACCATTCACCATGCTGAGCAGCAGGCAATTTAATCCTGGGCTAGACACCTGCAGAAATACCACACGGGTGGATGTGAGAGTTACAAGGTTATTCTTCTGCAGGGAGCAGGCAAAACCCTGAGATCTACAGGTACCATGGAAATCCTGAGGGCCCAAAAATGTCTGAAAGAAAAGTGTGCTTTATGGCCTTTTCCTTGGCTGCTGGAATTTTCCAAGGAAGAGAGTCCTTGATACTTGCTGATTTACAGTAAAATTATTATGTCCTTGGAACAGATTTATCTGATTTGGTGTCCCAGAAGCATCTTTATGAAACTGCTAAACCAAGTAAA
>PYHW01010360.1:0-27751 GCA_013186435.1 Turdus rufiventris | reverse complement strand
TGTAGTTTTATTTGGAAGAGGATTTTGTGCACTCTGGATATGATTCAGCTTTATGAATAAATTAAATGCTTCACCCTGAGAGAGAAAAAGCAGTAAATGACAGGCAGGAGATTGCTGTTATGGTGTTTGGTGCAGTGACTTAACACAAAGATAGTTCAGAGTACTTAAGTATTCTTGCATCAGCCTGAAGACTCTTAAATAATGGGCTACCTTGTCAGGTGAAGTACAGAGTGTTTGTAACTTGTGTGGAATTTTTTGACAGTGCTTAACAGTGTGAAGGAGGCAATGCTTATCTATCCCTTATTCCAGCATGCTGGTTAGGTTGCTTTGGGTGACAACCCTGTGTGTTCAACCTCTTCCAAAAAAGTGTATGTTCCTGTCTGCTGCTTCCTCCAAAGAAAAAAGATTTCCTACCCCTCGTTTATCTTTGTAAACTATATATTTATTATACAACTATTTTTATATATTTGGTTTTCAGTTGGAAATTTGCATTCTCTCCATTCATTTCCCTTTATAAATCCAAAGGGCTAAATTCACTGCCATGCATTTCCATTTACTCAGATGGAAACAGGCCAACTTTTGCCACCAGTGAATTTCACCCAGTGACTGTAATAACCTCCCTGTGTCAGTTTTTCTCCTGTTTATGTTGATCGCTTACGAGCTCTTCAGTGAGGAGAACCTTTCTCCCAGTCAGTAGATCACTGCTGGGAAATTAACTGTTGACTGTTCCTTCCCCAAGGCTGGGCCAAACCATCCCATTCTCTTGATGCATCCGAAGAAAATGACGGCTGGTCTAGTGCAGAGGAACCGCTGAATTCCTCGGATGCGGAGGAAGAAGGAGGAGGAGGGGGAGGCGAGATGAAGCTGGTAACCAGAAATGCTTTCCTATGGAGCTAAGCAAGTGCTTCCAGCACAGTGTGTATGGTGGGACTCAGGAATGTTTTTGAAGCTGGCAGGAGGGAAAGTGTCTACCTTGAAATGCTCAGCTGGGCAATATTCCCAGGGCAATGGAGAAGAACCCCTTCTCTTAAATCAGCTCCCCATTTGTACTCTGGGGAGGTCCCACAAGTCGTGGCAGCTTGTGCCATGACACAGAAATCAAGCCATGACAGGTTCAGTGACCATGTTACCAGACTTCCACACAGACACTGTGGCATGGGTTGGCAGGGTTTCTGTTTCTTTTGGTTAATTTCTGTAGCCATATGAATTAATTGTTGTAGTGGGAACATTACATTGAATGTTTTTCAGGGTATGAGAATTAATGTATTGAATTTGCATGTAATCAATCAGCAGAATTTTAATGCCACAGCGTGTAAATTTTTACCATCTTCAGCATGTAGGTACATGAGAAAGAAGGGAAAAGTATTATAATTGCATAACAAAAGCTGTAATATACCTTAAAATACTCAACAGAAACAATTTGTTTTCTTTCCTCTGTGTGCATTTAGACTCCTGGTAAATATACAGTTGTGACTGATTATGACAAAGGAGTTTCTGAAGAATTTACTGTGAAAAGTGGAGATCTAGTTCAACTGATTCGTGAAGGGGAGGATGGACTTTGGTACGCAGATCTGTGTTTGGAATTTTTTATACGCAGAACTGTGTTTAGAAGGCAGATGTTTAGGGCAAAACTTTCAAAGGCATCAAATGAAAAAGTCTGACTTCTAATTTTTTTATATCTTTTCTTTAGGTTTGTAAAGAACCTGAGCAGTGGTAGAGAAGGTTGGATTCCAGCAAACAATCTGCTGATGCTCATAGGCAACTCAAAATCAGCTCAATCTTTAAGCAGCTCTGGTAGGCTAAGTATTTTAAATGAGATTATTGTCTCTTTGAAGATTCCTATTGTCAAAGAAAGTAATGAAAAACAACCACTGTATAACATTTTCCTGTGGGTTTTTTTGTCCCTTTTCCCAGAATCAGGCACTGCCTCCAGCAATTTGAGCACATCATCAAGTTGCAGTGATAGCTGCAACGTCAGTAGCACCAGCTTCTCTGACATTAAGGGCTAATATGAAATGCTCGTCCACCTCCCTGGAAGGTAAATCTGGAGACTGTCATTTGCTGCAGAGTTTTGGACATTGGACTTCATTGGAGAACCACCAGTGCTGTGTTGCCAGCTCTGAGTATTTTTAGGGTGACTTTTACAGGTTCTTACAGAAGAGCCTGATGAAAAGTGCATGGAATGTGAATTGTAAATAAAAGTTAAATGATTTGAAATAGGATTTTGTAGAGGTCTCTGCTCTGAAGAGCTATTAGCATAAAGTGCGTTTTCTGCTCGACACACAATCAGGTTTCTGCAGAACTGTATCTTTTTGTAACAGCCAGAATCTGAATGTGAGCAAACAAAATGTGTTAAATGCTAAATGCTCATTGTAAACAAATAACATAGCAATCACTGTACAGGATAGGTATGAGGAAAATAAATCCAAGTTTACAATTTCTTCTCCCCAAGGAACGCTTTCTCCAAGGACATACCTCGGTCAATGCAGTGAATGGGACTCATGGCAACAAGGAAGGTTTGGTCCACCCTTTTCTCTTGGGTTTTCAGGATATTCTTCTGCTCCCTAGAGCCTGGGATGCAGACATGACCACAACAACATCAAGAGAAACTATTACTTTATCCTTTCCAACACTGTAGTGACATGTGCAATGGACTAGCTCTTTTCTGAGGTATTTTGTTTGGCCTCACAACCAAATTCTTTACCAAGATCACTGTGTTTACATATTCTTGGCAATTTAGTAGTATCTTTTTCCTTATGCAGATGCACAATGAAACACAAATGTTCTTATTCACTAAATGATTTTTTAATAAACAGTCATTGCATGGTTTCTTTCAGCTCTCACAACATGCAGTTACAGGCAGAAGAAACTATTGTAACTGCACAATGGGTCAAGAGTCTTCCTTTCAACTGGAAAGGAGGGCTGGAAATCCAACATATTTTTAGTCCACAGTGTTCCAGATTAATTGAAAGAGAAAAAACCCAATGACATGATTTTTCTAGAAAAGGGGAGCACAGAAGGAAAAAAAATCACAGAGAAGAGTCAGATTTATGCTACAGATAAGTATTTTAATTTTTTTAAAGGAAGAGTGATGCTGAATTTGCCATTTTTCAGGGTATGATGTAAGCCAATGTTGTAAATTTTCACTTTGTCAGATGTTCTTTGCGTACCTTCCTTACAAACAGTACAAAACTAAGTGCATGTATAAAATACTGTATTCATTCCTGTCCATCAAATATTTTTGCTTATATGAAAGCAGGTTTTTAACTGATTCATGCACCATATTATTGAAAAATAATGGAGACATGTAGAGCATAACTTTTCAGAAGCACTAGTACAGCAGATTATGTCAATGGTAACTGATGTTAATCATCAGACTCCCTGATGGCTGAGCCCCAAATTTTATCTTTACACCAGAATTGTATGTTTTAGAGGCACAGATTAGAAAACTTAAATGACAGACACTCCTAAGAATGATACAGAAGCAACCCTAACACAGATGCAATCAAAATGCAGCTGACCATGATCAGCACAAATTGAAGCATATATATACACACACATATTTATGCACTTATATATGTGCATGTATGTGCCTGTGTGTATATATCTGCGTGTGTAGATATGTATATGTGTGTAGATACGATGTATCAATGTAAAAGATGTATTTATAGTCTTCATGCTGCTGAACGTGTCACTTTACAATTCATAAATACTTAGTTTTCTTGCAGTACTGCAATATAAATGCTGATCAGGGTTTTACTTCAGGCATCTTTTTCAACATGGAAATCCTCTGATTTTTTTTTTTTTATTTTTCCATATAATACTGTGCTATAATAATACCAGGAAAATTTAGTCTGATATTTAACAATAGAATAGCAACATGAGATTCACCTTATCTTAATCTATGTAAGTTATTTTGTAAATTATCTGTAACATAATTTACTTATATATTGCTGTCATTGCTTGGATGAGACTGTTGTTTCATTTCTCACTGCAGCTTCATTTGTGTTATTTCAATGGTTTTCCCACATCATTGCACTTTAATACAACCTATTTCACCATTTCCTTTTTTACTCATGTTGTGAATTAGAAGTTCAAAGTCAGAGGTCTCTACTGTAATTAATTTGAATAAATTTCAGCACTTCTTGCTGAATGCCTTTATATAGACATGCTCTGGGGTTTATTTTGTCTCAGTCTTGAAAGGTTTTTATGGATATCATATTAAAACAGAGAGAGGTTCTAGGATTTTGGACAGAAAACCAGGTCTGTGTATCCAAATCTTCAGCCTGCTCATTCTGGCACCATCTCAGAGAAACACCATTTCACCTTTGTGGTCATGTCTCATTTAAAATCATGTACCTGGCACCAGGGAATTAAAGCCCGTCTGCAGGCAGAGGATAAAAAATGAAAGCCAGTGCCAGGTAATTGGCTTGATTCTCTTTTCCCCACACACCCTCTTCTGAAAGAAAGCACATGAGTGTTGGGTTTTCCCAAAGAAAGCTGTGTATCCATGGATCCTGTGGTATTAGCAGGGCAAGTTGGAGGTCTGCATTTGGCCCTGGCTGGCTGAGAAACAAGACACCACGTTCACCCCTTTTGGCAGCTGAAGAGGGACATGTTTGTACATTCAGTTGATGACTTTAAGGACTGTCATGCCATGCCAGGTGAATTTCATCCTGACTGGAGTGATTTGGGCTGAGCTGTTGGCCTTGAACATCACACGATCCAGTTATGGTGTTACTGAGACTTTACTGCTTTTTGTTTACCCTTGATCTTGTCACCATAACAGCTCCCTCTGTAATAACTAGTCCTACTTTTCTGAGCAAAAGGAGGTCCAGACTTTTTGAGTAGATCTACATCATATTTGTTAAAGCAAAAGAATGGAAGAATTCCAGCCCAGATGTATCTTAGTAAAGACCAGAAGTAAAGGGTTATATAAAAATCTAATAATGATAAGTTTCTTAGATCACCATCTCAAAGTTCAGGCACAAACTGTTTCATAGATGCAGAAACAGTTTGCTAGATAGAATGTAGAACATTTTCTCCATCCTGCACAGATATTGTCATTGAGAAAAACTGAGGAAGTTGTACCATAACTCATTTACATCACCTAACTCAAAATGATAGGAGCTCCCTTTCCCCTTCTCAGTAATATGTTAGATGTTATTATGACCTCCACTGGGAAGGTTCGAGTGTCTACACAAGTCCCTAGAATTAGCAGCCTCTCTAGATGTGTGTGGCAAAAACTAGATCTGCCTGGTATAATGAAGCAACCCAAATTCAGAGTTATTCAGGTAAAAATAATAAATTCCCTTAATTAAGGATGCAGCAATAGAAGAGAGAAATTCTGTTGTTCCCTAAGACTTTGTGTAAACTGTGTTTAGAGATGGTATTACCAAAATAAGACATTCAGCTACTGCAATGCCATCTGCCTTTATTTGAAAGGAGGTGAATTTTTATTTATTCCCCATCCAGTGACAGGACAGCGAGGTCCCCAGCTACATTTAAAAGACTAGGGATTTGCTAATGGTGCTGTTATAGCAATGATTACCTCAGTCAAGAAAAGGTTTGTAGCAAAGTTAGTATCTCTCACTACCAACTGAGATATGTGACATTAAACAGACAAACTTTGGAGCACACTGTCTTTATTCTCTTTTTCTTCCTTTATTCTCACTGTAGTTTCAGATATCCTTCTCAAGCAGTAAAAGAACAGAAAGAAAGAACCCACATAGAAATTTTAAAATACAAGCTTGTATTCAGAGCTTGTCACAAAAAAAAGCTGTCTTCCCCTCTTCTCCTTCCTCTTGATGAGAATAATTGGGATACAGAACTCTTTCAAACAGGCAGGTAGTTTTTGCAGAGAACATGGTTCTATTTTGAGGTCTAAATATCAAATAATTTGCTTTAAAGCATAATACTCATATTTATAGATTAGTATAACAGAAATTATTAACTTGCTCAAAATCTTTGCTTTTAGTCTGTCTGATAAATGACTGATGGCAAGTTGCTATTGTAAATTCAAGAAATTGATTATTCCTAAAGTTTTCTTACTTAGGTAACAGTTTTGTCAGCTTACTCAAATGATCCGTGATGACCTCATCAAAATGGAATTAATATTGATTTGTTTTTTAAAAATTGTTTCCTGATGAGAAAACTCATGATGAAATGACCAGTGACTTGTTGGATCAAATCAAACTGCCCAGTTCCCAATAGCTTCCATACATAACTTCTCTTCAACCCAAAACATGAAACTGAAAACAACAAAATTGTAAGAGCACTTCTTTTAAACAAAAAACAAAAACAAATCTCAAGAAGAACATGTTCTGAGACATCATCATGTCATCAGGCTCCTGTTTCTGCTTTAGATTTTATTTCATTGTGATAATATTTTTCATGTTTAATTTTAAAACTTCCTTAATTTTTTTAAATAAAAAACTTTGGCACATCAAAAAATATCCTAAATCATATTTTCTAAAGAGCTGTTCCCAGACTGATTCTGGTAGCATCCATGAGCAGCAGAGGTACATGTTTGCATTAATATATATGACTTTTTAATTGAGCAGCAGTTCATTTTTCTTGGAATTGCTCAGAAAACATAAGCCAAAGTTGAAGTCTGCACTGGCAAGGAGATTTATAGAGCAAAACTACAGGAGATATCTCATGAACTAGAGCAAGACCACACAAGAAGGAAAACAAAGTAACACATAGGGATATTCTGGGGAAGAAAAGCAAACGGTTTGCTCCTCTGGTTGGTGACATGGTTTAACCCCAAACAGGACATGACCAAGAAGCTGCTCACTCCCTCCCACCCTGTGGGCTGAGGAGGAGAATCAGGAACAGGAAAGTAAAACTTGTGGGTTGAGATAAGAGCACTTTAATAACTGGAACAAAGTAAAATGTAATAATGCTAATGATAATAAACTAATGATATTACTACTAGCAGGAGAGAGAAAAAAAACAAAACAAAACAAGCCCCACAAAACCAAGAAAGGACAAGTAATGACTACACAATTGCTCAGCACCTGATGACCAGTGCCCAGCCCAGACCTGAGCCGCAACATCCCCTTCCAGTTTACATACCGGGCATGACTTCTAACAAAGGAATACGACCAGTTTTGGTCACCTGTCCTATACATACTCCCTTATGGCTTCTGATGCAGCTCCTCATTGGCAGAGCATGAAATTCAAAGTCCCTCACTTAGGGTAAGCAGCCCTAAACATAAGCCAAAACATAAGTGTACTACCATTATTCTCATACTGAATCCAAAATCACAGCATTGCATGGAAGAAGAAAATATCTCTGTCCCAGCTGAAACCAGAACAGTATCCGAACCTTATTTCATACCATTTGTATCATGCCAGGTCCCAAATCTCCAAATACCCCATCGCCTTTTCCACCTTTGGATGGATATACACACAGATACCATTCTCTATGTCTATAGGTCATCCTTATAAAAGTCCACTGAATTAATTCAATCCACGACCTCAGTCCTCATCTTTCATCAGAATTTTTCATGGCAGGAAAGATGTCACATGGTGTTGGATTGTTGCATGTTCAAACCAGTTCTGATTCCATCATTATTGTGCCACCATCAGTTGCGTGATGTGAAGAGGGGCCCCTTCCTTCAAACATCCAATTCCAGGGTGCCAGAAGGAGCTGTGCTTCAGTACCAATCACTTCCAAAGCCACTTGAACACCTTCATCAGCTGCCAGTAGCTCTTTATCAGTTACAGTATAGTGGGCTTTCAATCCTCTGGAGTGAGTGTGACTCCAAATGGATCAATCTCGAGTCTCCCCTGGTACTTTCTGCCAGAGGCTCCAGGTAGGACTGTCTCCCCTGTCTGTGGAGTAAAGCACATTCTTTACATCTTGCCCTGTTCAGACTGGCTCAAGGGCTACAGCATGAATATCTCTTGCTTGACTTGTCCAAAGGCTTGTTGCTTGGGGCCCCAGCTGAAATCATTCTCCCTGGACATTTGAGAGGGCTGACAATCAGACTGTAGTTTGGAATGTGCATTCTCCAGATACCTGAAGTGCCTAAGAAAGCTTCTATTTCTTTCTTGTTAGTTGGTGGAGACATTGCTGTTAATTTTATGATCACACCCATCTCACCACTGTATTCTCTAAAGCTGCATCTCCCGTGCAGGTCCCTTTGCCCTTTACTTTGGTTTATGGCAAAACTATTGATCAGAACAAGTTAGAATATTTTCTTCCCTTTCTCAAAAACTTCTACTGTATTGCCCACACAATGATATCATCAATGGTGTTCTGGAGCTTCACCCTGTTCCACTGTATCTGGATCTGTCCATGGCAGCTGGTGGGGCTGTGCTTCCACCCCTGGGACAGCCAATTTCAGGTGTGCTGGACACCCCAAATGAAATCAACTGGAGTGTGAGTAGCCCCGACGCGTGTTGACAGAATTTGAGTGGCTTCAGAACCTGTTGCTGGAATTTGAATCTGTTTCCTCCTCCTTCCAGTAGCAGTGCTTGTCATGGGGTCTGGGGCTAGGTGCTATTTTTAATAGCTCCCAGTAGATGGCTCCCGAAATACAGAGGGAAGTGATGCTGGGAACACACGGGGTTAGTTTCTCAGCCAGCGGTTCTTACCAGATCAAAAGCCCATACGAGGAAGTACAGCAGAACCTGAGCCCCGAAGGAGCAGACACCAAAACAAGAATAAATGCTGCAAGTAAGGCATTGCATAACACAGCCCTGAGAACAAGCACAACCACTCTGGTGGCAAATAAATCAGCATTGTGACCAGTGACTACTAAACCAATGCAATGAAGGCTTATAACAAACTTGTCTTTATACTCTCTGGTCAGATCAGAGAGTATAAAAACTCATCTCAACTTTCCAGGCCCTCTGCTGAGTACTAAGGGGACTGTCATGGTTTAATCCCAGACACCAACCAACTACCAGGCAATGCCAACCTCCCCATGAGATGAGGAGGAGAATCAGGAAAAATGGGTTGAAATAAGAACAGCGTAATAACTGAAGCAAAATAACATATAATAATAGTAATAATATTAATGTCATAATATTAGTAGTATAAAAAGCAGAGACAGAGTGAAAGAAACAATTGATGTGCAATATAATTGCTCACCACCCACTGACAAATGCCCATCCTACTTTCAAGCAGTGATCATTCCCTCCCAGCTGACTCTCCCCGGTTTACACACTAAGCATGACATTCTATTGTATGCAATATCCCTTTGGCCAGTTTGGTCACCTGTCCTGGCCATGCCCTCTCACTGTTTTTTGTGCAGATCTACATTGGCAGAGGATGAGACACTGAAAAGATCCTGACAGGAGAAGCTCAGCAACAGATGAAATACCAGTGTGTTATCCTTATCCTCACACTGAGTCCAAACCACAGCACTGTACAAGCTACTGAGAAGGAAATTTCCTCTATGCCAGGTGGAACCAGGACATTTGGGGTCTAAGACTGCAAGGAAGAGGAACTCTCCTTTAAAAACACAGCTCTCTAAGCAATGTCCAGCTGAAGTTAGTAGGAAATACCTGTGTGATGAGATCTGTCAGTACAAAGTTATTCAACAAAGAGTTGAAATGTAGTTCTGAAGTGACCCTTCTCAGATTCATCCCGATGGAGCCTAATTGCATTAATTTTCTTGGAAGAAAGATGGTCCCCATATGAACTGACCCTTGTTCCCAGCACTTGGGCTTCTTCCTGGGCTCTAAAAATAGCTGTTTGGCTGTATTCCCAAGAAATGAAAGCACAACCTTTCAGGTTTAAGGGATGCCGGCAGAGGAAGGAAGGCAAAAGGAAAATACTGCAGCAATCTAAGGATACACAGAATCTGCACATTATGAAGAAGGTGGAGGTTGCAGAGGGGCTGCAATGCCACTGTGGAGTGGCAGCCACCCCACTGTCCCTGGCAGGAAGATGCCCACCCTGTGTAAGGAAATAAAGGGAGTGGGGAGCAAAGATGCAGACTTGGCTGGCCTCAGGCACAGGAGGCAGAATTTAATTCTCTGATCTGCATGACTCATGCAGATAGATGGGGCTAGATCATTCCCAAGATGATGAGATAAAAAATTTTCAAGCTTAGTTTTGGTCTTGCTAATCTGAACACGCATTTGCTATTTTCAACTCACTGCCACAGGCAAGTGAACAAGGAGCAAGGGCTGTGTTGGCAGGCTGAGAAGTATGGAGAGGCTTCCCAAAAAGCAGCAGAGGGCTGTTGTAGCTTCTTTTGCATTCCAGTAATTGGCTTCCTTCCTCTGCCTGGGACAGGACATGTCATCTATTCCCAGATATCCCAGGAACAGGGCTGCTGGGAATTAGCCAGGCTGTGATCCAGAGAAGTGCCTGGATACCGCCTCTTGGGAAACTGATTTCAAAGCAGAATATCCAGCTGTGTGTACTGCCCCTAAACAACAGGACTGCATGGAAACAACAGCCAGGAGCCTGACTTTCCAAAGCAATCACAACTTCTGCAAGGAGTTATGGGGAGAGTTGGCACAAAGTAAAAATCCAGCTATGGATTTCCTTTGCTGTAGCATTCAGATGCAAGGCTGACCCTCCTTCCTCTCCATGCAGGAAGGGGAGAACAGCCTGGAAAACACACCAGCCTTTATCTAACACTTCACTTCTCATAGACAAACATGCTCTTTACCTTGCTGCTATCTTAAGTAAATATTTCCCCAAGAATGTTGTCAGCTCTCCAGTCTGATGCCATTAATTGATTTCCATTAAATCAGGAGACTGCTTGTGTTCCAGATAAAGTACTGTCTGCAGAGTGGCCCCTCAAGCCCTGGTAGTTTCTAGAGAAGTACAAATGGATTAGGCTTAGTGTCACTTCCAGCTGGTACAACCTGTGCAGGCCACATGGGTCTGGCAGCAAAGATGGAGAGAACCTGTGTAGGGTGTCTCTTGCTGGTTAATTAGTGTCTGCAAGCAAATTCAGGCAGAAATACAGAGTTTCAACTGGTGATAGAAAAATGGGAATAGATGGCAGTGGTGCAGTCATACTCAAAACATTGAAAGGCAATTATCTTGACTACTGGTGCAAGATAAATATCACACCACTGCTCTCTGCATGTGGTACTATGTGGCCAAGTTAATTCCTGTCCTACAGATACAGGATCCTAGCATTCATATTTCCTTTTCCTTGAAAAGAAAAAGATGTGTTAATTGGAAAATGCAGGCCCGGGGTAGCAGCCTGTGTAACCAGCATAGCTTTTGCATGGGTCAGAAAAGCACACTTCAAAACCAAGGTCCCTGCTTCTGTGAAAAGGACATGCTGCAGGATTTGCATGTGCCCTTCTGCTCAGCTTGCCAGGCTGTCATGGATCTTTTGCTGTTTCCATGACTTGCTGGCCCCTCCTCTGGCTCCAAGCATTTGAAGCTGAGCCCTTTGGCCAAACAGTCCTTGCTGAAATGTCAATACACTACCAGAACACTGGCTCACAGGGTTCATCATGATTTCCAGGCAGTATGTGGCTTTGTTTCTCTGCTTTCTGCTACTGATCCCTCTTTCTCTGGATGCAGGTATGTTATAGGAAATAGCTGTAATTATGTTTACTGGCAATGGACTCTTTCCACTTTCCTGTTACTGAGATAATTTCCACTGCAAGTTTTGAGCACTACTGCGTGTTTGTCCTGTCTCCTGCTGTGCCTGTGCGTTATTCTAAAGCTCTAATTTACTCTCAGCAATGGCTCCATGCACCTGCTCTGCCAACTAAGGAAAAGCACTTCTAGATTGCTAAATTAATTTGTTATCTTGGTGCACAGACAGCAGGCAAACCACCAGCTGTCTACATGAAGGAAGAAACTGGATTTACTGTTATTTCATGCAGAACTGGGACATTTTTTCAAAGCAAAGCATCAATAGCCTGTCATTCAGCCAATGAGTAATTAAAGCAGGGAGGATCTAGCCTGTTTCAGTAGAAGGCAGAGAAGAGGTAACCCTTCAGTTGTTCAGTATATGTCCTAAAACCAGCTCCCATATTAATAAAACAGATCCAGTGCTCTCAGATTCCCCATTAGCCATTGACTAGGTCTTGTTTGTTGCAGTGAGGAAAGGAGGAAAAGTAGGTACCAAAGTCAGAAGTGATCAAATACAAATAAGTGGATAATGCCAAAAATGAGTGGATGGAGGTCCCAAGCTGTGTGCTGGTCCCTAGCCATAATCTCAGGCATGCTCCTCTGTCAGAGTCTGTGTCCATGCACTGATACATGTGCCATGTATCTGTAGTATAAGGTTAATTAAAAGCCTTTAAGGAAAGCCATATCAAATGCATACAGCCTGACTGAAATCAAGGCAGAAAGACCCTGCTGACATTCCTATAATGACCAAATGCTTATGAAGCACCCAGGGATAAATTCAGTGTACTTTAGTAGTACACTGTACAGTAGTACAATACATTATTATTCTAAGTAACTTTGAAATACAGGGGAAAATTACCACTATTCTGCATGTAATTCAGCAAATATCCTGAATTAGAGACAAATGTTTATGGAGCTATCTCACCTCACTTCAGACTGGAATAAACCCTCTCAGCATCTATGATGGGGTGTATATTGGTGATGACACACGAGTGTGTCTTTCAGCATCCCTCAGGGCCCTTTCAGCGGGTAGAAGATAACTCCCACTCTTTTGGAGAGAATGTCCTGGGTAAAGACAGAGATATGCATCAGCCTCAATCCCCAAATCTACCCTCTGGCAGAGGTGAAATAGTTAAAGGGCTGAAATGTAAGCTGTCATGAAGCTCCAGAAGCTCCCCTACGGACAAAGGAGAAAAAGGAAAAATGAATAATTTCAAGACTTTTTCTGTGCGGTACATGGAGCAAAATCACACACCAGCACTTGGACTTCTTGTTCCTTATCCTGAATTATACTGGGAGTGCAAAGTTGTGTGATGTGCTTATTTCTTGAGGCTGAGGAGCAGGTCAGCATGGTGACCATGACAATGTTTCCAGTGCACACTTCTGCCAGTTGCAAGTTGATGCAGTTCTAGGAAATGAGCTCTGCTGATGCCTGCTATCAAACCTACGTACCCAGTATCTTTCCAAAGCATAGTAGACACACACAAGAAGACCCCTTCATGGCTGTAGTCTGTGGTGATGGCAGGAGCCATTCACATGCTATACTAGGAAATGCAGCCTTCCTATGTACCTTAACATAACCTTTTCCACAGAAGAAAATGAAAGATAATATATTAAAGCAGTGGTCCATGAATTGTGGCCCACTAGTGGTGGGATAAGTCCCTTCTTCAGGTCCAACAAGTGGAGGGGTGTGAAATAACATGTGACTGTGGGTGAAGGCATGACTGTGGTCCACCTCTCACTGTGGCTGACTGTATCAAGTACAGAAAAAACATCTTTTTACCACGTATACCAGTGCTAGGTAAAGTGACATGAGCTTTCCAGTACCATGTACACCAGTGCTTGATAATGTGACACTGGCTCTCCAGCTGCTACAGCTACAGAAAACTGCTGCAGATGGTAAGATGCATATGACATCCAAAGGTACCTTTGGAGTCACTGACATGCATACAACACACACACATACACCCCACCATTGTAACATGCCATCTTCTTCTAAGCTCCAGGATCTCTAAAATTCCTGTGTTGTCACTTTACCTGTGAGGCAGGTCAGAGAAAAAAAGACTCTTTCACATCTGTCCATTTCTTTTCTAAAATGTCTCAGAAAAAAGCTTGGGAAGCAGAACAGCTTTCAGGGGAAACTGTCCCCCAATCCTCTCTGTCTGGCAAGCACAGCTATATGACAAGCAGAACATGACACCGTTTTTCAGTCTTTCTAAAGCAGGAAGAGGCAAGCAACGTTTTGCAAAGACAAAGACGAGCCAACAGCTTCTTTGAAGAGATAAAACTGGGGTCACTAGAGCGAGAATGCATTGAAGAAAGGTGTTCCTATGAGGAAGCAAGAGAGATTTACCGTGATACTGAAAGGACAGTAAGTAACACAGGGCTGGGTGAACACTCATTATCATAAGGAATCTCCCTACTCAAGAGTATGTTTTGACACTTAAAAACACCAGAGTTAAAAAAGCACTTTGTGTCCCACTGTTTGCATTTTTCTTTTCTATTTACAGGGGTACACAGCAGCAGTGAGTTGCAGAAGGGGCACACTGCATGGGTAATCCCAAGCAGTAACCATCTAGGGGATGGTGGGAAAATGGATGCTCTATAACACATCTCCCCAAACCCCCAGTAATGCCTGCCCTGAAAATACTTTAAATTATTGTATTGTGTAACATTTTTTTCAGTCAATCCTACCTCAGCTATAGAGAACTTATTTATGTGTGTTAAGCAAGGCCCTTATTTATTAGTATATGAAAATAATGTACAATCTAGAAAATTTTTGGATATTAGCTCTCACAAACTGTAAAGACAGAAGTGGCATCACTCTGTCTGTAACCCATTCTGTGCAACAAGGGCTGTAAGACCTTGAGTTGATTCTTCTTTAATTAAATCTCACATCTTTTTCTTCCAGGAAGAGTTCTGGCTTATCTATTCTGGTACGATCATTCAGAATGTTCTAACAGCTGTGGAACACTCCCACTGCTGCAGCTCTTTGCGTGAGCTGGACTGACACTGAATGTTTTACAGACCCTAACCAGTGTGACTCCAACCCCTGTCAGAATGGTGGGATTTGTGATGACCAGTTTCAGGATTATGTTTGCCGCTGTCCCATTGAATACGAGGGCAAAAGCTGTGAACAAGGTCAGCTGTGGCATAACTTAACAAAATTAAAATGTTGT
Source organism: Turdus rufiventris (assembly GCA_013186435.1). Taxonomy (NCBI): domain Eukaryota; kingdom Metazoa; phylum Chordata; class Aves; order Passeriformes; family Turdidae; genus Turdus; species Turdus rufiventris. Next base: position 13,000 of record PYHW01010360.1, on the reverse strand, counting down.
TATTAATTCAAATGCAAGGCATTGAGATAAACAGTAGATTATAATTCAGGATTTGGACTTGATAATCCTCATTGGTCCCTTCCAGCTCAGGATATTCTACGATTCTGCATCATTCTAGCTGTGACAGCTACTGTTGATATTGCTTTTGGTGTTGTGTGATGGATCTAACCAGACAGCAGTCAGGCACTGCAAGGCAGCAAGATACTTATTGCTCTCTAATGACTTTGTAAAAAATAAGGAAAAATTGCATTTGCACACCATCTGAAAGAAAAGGAGGAATTATTTCCTACTCAGGTGCTGAAGATATTTTGACTTAGAAGCTCCATGCAGCATGTAAGTGAGAACTGCACTGCATATGCACAGTACAAAGCCCAAAGGGAAGGAGCCAGTGATTTATGAAGTTAATACACACCTTTCCACTGATTTCAGAGGACACAGAACATTGAGTGTTACATCCTCAGAACACACAGAGTCTGGGCAAGGACTAGGCACTCATCAAGTCTAGGCAGACAGTCTCAACAGTTGCTCCAGAGCATCCTCCTCCTACACAGCAAAATGTCAAAGAATTAAATTTTTTCAGTCATATTTTATGATGGTTACCACACAATTACAATACCTCCAGTCTTGAGACAGCTCAGCTACTGTATAAATGCTGATTGATTTAATTTTAGGTATATATTTCTTAAGCAAAGCCAATTCTTCCCTAATCCCTGGAGATCCAGGCCTAGTTAGCTCCTAATGGAAGGTGCTTTTGATGAAACTGTTCTACATAAATCACAGAAATGTTTTTTTCTGCCTTGCTTTCCTGACAACATTCCAACTGCAAGTTATCGATGTTAAGCACAAAAATTCAAGTCTTGAATCCTAAATGCTCTTTCTCTGACTTCAGCTTCAAGTCTTGAATCCTAAATGCTCTTTCTCTGACTTCAGCTTCAAGTCTTGAATCCTAAATGCTCTTTCTCTGACTTCAGCTTCAAGTCTTGAATCCTAAATGCTCTTTCTCTGACTTCAGCTGTGGCTGACAAACTGAAGTGCATTTATGACAATGGTGGCTGTGAACAGTACTGTACTGACAAGCAATCCAAAACACGACTGTGCTTCTGTGATGATGATTACACTTTAGCGAGTGATGGCGTGTCCTGCATCCCTCAAGGTAAGACACTACCAACCTTATGCTAAGTCTAAGAAAAGTTTTCAGTGTCAGGACAAGCAATGAATAACCCTCAGATATCAGCTCCTCACCTCTTCTCCATGGGCAGAGTCCCAAATTGTACATTTGGATTCTGGTGAAAGTTAGCCACCCCAGAAAAGCAGTTATCAGCATGCCCACCAAGCAGAGATCCTTTTAGACTTCTTCCTGGTCCCAGAGGTCCACTCCTCTGGAATGTGGGAAATTCAAGTTTGACTATCCCACCTGCTCAGAGCTAGGAAGGAACTGAACCTGTCTCTTCATTTGGGAGCACACTTACCACCAGTCCAGTAGAAAGGAACTGAGCAGTGGAGACAAGCTCCTCACCCCTCACCAGGTGATCTAAATAAAGCAGGTCAGCAGGTGCTCAGGGATGTGGAATCATGTTGAGTAGTATCTGGCGAGTGGAGAGGCTCTGAGGTTCACAAGTCCTTTTTTTGTATTAGTTTACACCCACAGTAGGAAAATACTTTGGGGGCAGATTTGTTTTAGTGTTGTCTCTCCAATCTGAAATTGTGACTAGATTTTATTACTATATTTATTTCAGCACAGGAGTAAAGAGAGGAAGAGGCCTACTAAAACCAAGGAAAAACAGTTAATTTCCTTCCTTCCTTTCCTTCCTTTCCTTCCTTTCCTTCCTTTCTTTCCTTCCTTCCTTTCCTTCCTTCCTTCCTCTTCCTTCCTCCCTCCCTTCCTCCTATAGACAATATCTCTAGATATTTTTTTCATCCAGCGAGGTAAATTTCAACTGGGACTAGGGTAGTGCAAGTTAATTTTTTGCCAATACATGAGCTAGCACCTGACCCTTTTGCAGATGCCTACTTGAATTACTTTATTAGAGGGAAAAGGAGACCCCTGGGGATTATGAACATAACAACATAATGGAGAGAGCCACAGGGAGCATGCAAAGTAATTCTGAGGGGTGGTGCCCCCCTACACACACCTCAATGGAGCACTCATGCAGAGAGCTGGTAATGACAACCTAGCTCTCAACAGCAGCAATTTCATTAGAAAAAAATGTCTACTAATGTGCTTACCCCTTATTAACAGATTCTATAATACCACGTGATGGGAAAGCTGCTTTTGTGAAAAGCTGAGAACAAAGAATTAAAAATTCCTCACAGGCTTTTCAGTGCATCTTTCCCTTGAAGGAAGACATCTTTGTTGCTGCTTGCTTCTTGGGTACTGAAATAGCCATAGAATTGACCATGTGTTTCAAGTAGAAAAAACTGTGTAACTGCCAGGCTGACAGTCCCTTCACTGTCCCTCTCTCATCTCCCACAATGGCCCAAATTTGTGTTGCCATACACAGCATTAGAGACTATGGGTGTTATGTTTGTTTAATCTTTCACCAGCTGCCACCAAAAAGCCAGTCATATTTCTCCATACCTTGCATGTACCTGTATAACCTTGATGCTGTCTTCCTGTCAGCTGAAGTACTTAGAGCTCCATGGAGATGTTGCATGCAGCTCAGCAGAGTCTATAGGACCCTGGCTCCCAAAGAGGTAGAAAAAGAGCACTCCTCCTCACAGCATTATCACAGTGAAGTGACAGACGGCAGGGATGGTGTGTTCAGTTGCAGCACAGACACATGGCACACAGGCACCCCCAAGGGCAGACCTTCTCCTTCACAGGAAAGCTCAGTTGGGTGAAGGATGTACTGAAAACACCAAGACTTCCTCTACACTACAGCTTAACTGCAAGTTCAGTCAGGATTTGGTTCTCTTGAACCAAACTTCACGTGTTGGCTCAGGCAGAACAGAGATGTGCAGTCTGGAAGAATCCAGCAGGCTCTGGAGACAAGCAAATAAGGTAGTCTGGGAGAGGCACACCAGAGGGCAGTGTCTGCTTTTGGGACATCTTTGGCTCTGCCTGAACAAAGGATGGCAAGATGCACACCCCACGATTAAGCCTCTGTCTCACCCTGCCATGGATGCTGTGCACTTGGTACAACTGACTTAAAGTCAGCAGGGACAAGAAAAATGTGTGGACTACAGAGCTTGTCAGGGTCACTTCTTCACTCTAGCCTGCAGCCTACCTCATTGCATTCATGTGTATCTTAAGCAGGTTTGTTGTTTGGAAGACCTATGGCAGGTGTCAATGATGCTGTACGGGCTTGAACTCAAACTGTAAGAGCATTTCTGGCTGTTCTCAACAAAAAAGGACTACTTACCTGTTGAGCTGCTTTACATTATTTTTGAGAATCCATGCTCCTAGACTAGAAGTAAGTTTTTTCAGCTAACATAGCTTCACTGAAGACATTCCACATTTTGCTGTGAATCCAGTACAATCAAATCCCACTTGCTGCCTTTTGCTGCTCTGGGTTTTGGTGTTTTTTTGGGGTGTTGTTGTTGTTGTCTTCTTTCTTTTTTTTTCCCAGTGAAATACCCATGTGGAAAAATACCAGTTCTGGCAAAAAAAAATTCAACTGTACATGGGAGAATAGTAGGTGGTTTGATCTGTCCTCCAGGTGAATGTCCATGGCAAGTGAGTTTTCAAACATATTTCACTGCTTTTATTTTTAAAATTTCCTTATGAAATCACTATCTTAAATTCATTGCTTTAAATTTATTAGGTTAAAAATTCATTAAAAGTACCATGTCTTGGTGACCAAATTCCTTATTCATCCCTAGCTAGCAGATTCACCTGTTTCACTTAGGCACCTTAGCCTTGTTCTTAGCCTGGTTTCATAGGAGTAGAATGGCAGCACAGCTGTCTCTATCTTCTGACCCCTTAGTCCTTAACTTTACTGCCAGAAAGAATTTTAGTTGCAGCTTCCAAGGATACCCTCTGGGCCATAATATGTAGGGTCCATACTACAAGATGAAGAAAATGTCCACGGGAAGACTTCCCCTGCTAAGTTGTCCATGCAGTCAGCATGGTATTATAAAACCCAGTTGCATAAAGGGAGAGAAAGAAGCAGTATGAAACTCGTCTCTACTGAGATTTATGTCAAGCACATTTGATGTAAGACAAACTTGCTTTACGTTGGCAGGCCCTTATAATACAGGATCGGACAGAAAAGTGTGGTGGCACTCTGCTTTCCCCACAGTGGGTGGTCACTGCAGCTCACTGTTTGGAGCATATTCACCCTAAACAGCTTCTGGTGAGACTGGGTATGTATCTTCCCCTCCTCATCTCATCAAAGTGATGGCAGCTTCTCATCCTGATAAAATCAGAGTAGAAGGCTTTGGCAATACAAGGTAATTGTCCTTAGAGGTGTCAGACTAGAAATACCCTATATCCTCAAATTTCTAACGAATCAAGGAGCCACCTGACATGGCCTGTGATTAACAACTTTTCCAGGTGAGCACAAAATAAATGTTGATGAGAAAACTGAGCAAGAAAGCAGAGTCGCCAGGATGATCATTCACGAAGAATACAGGAATGGACAAGTCAATAATGATATTGCCCTCTTGAAACTGGAAACACCAGTGAATCTCACTGACTATGTGGTGCCAATATGTTTGCCTGAGAAGAGGTTTGCTGTGTTTGAACTGTCCACCATCAAGTTCTCCACAGTAAGCGGATGGGGACGACTAATAGATAGAGGTGCCACCTCTTCTGTTTTGATGAGAGTTGATTTGCCACGTGTAAAGACCCAAGAATGTGAAAAGGAGACCGATTTAAATATTACGGAGAATATGTTCTGTGCAGGAGACCTGTCTGGGGTTAAGGACTCCTGCAAGGGAGACAGTGGTGGTCCTCATGCTACAAAGTACAAGAACACTTGGTTTCTGACTGGCATTGTCAGCTGGGGAAAAGGCTGTGCTGTTCAAGGCAGCTATGGGGTTTACACAAGGGTATCCAAATACATCGACTGGTTGAGGAAGCACATGGACTAATGGTGTTGAGCCACAGCATTTCCAAGTCATGTTATTGCCCCCTAATCACTCTGTAATGTTTTCTAATTGAAGAATTCCTTCATTATCTTAGATATTTGATACAGGCCATACCCACAATACTATAAAAGATCTGAAGTGAGCCTAAGGCTTTATGCACTTGAATATATAAAATAACTTCCCTCTCAATGTTGTTTGTAAACTTGTGTATCTTATCAAGCAGGCAAAGAATGACCATAACAAATCAGACACAATGTCCCTCCTGTTCTGCATCCATTTCTGCCAAAGGTCAGAGCAAGATGCTGAGAGATAGACTGTCAGCAACACATCGTGCAGACCATAAGCTTTCCTCCAGCTACTCTCTCAGCTTCTGGTAATCAGTGAAGTACAGACTTCCTGAGCCAGAAGTTGCATGAGATCGAACAGTCATGAATGAATGTGTTGTCCATAATTATGTCCAATCTCCTCTGAACACATTTATGTTTCTGGCTTTCATAACTTCCTATGCTATGGATCCTGTAATATAATGATGAAATAGCAGAAACAAAAATAGAAAAGATGTTCCTTTTAGCTTATGTTAAAACAGCTTTCTCCCACAGTTGCAATGGCAACAGGGAGATTTGAACAGGAAGAACTGCATACACTCTCCAGGACAATAAATCTGGGGAAAGATTGATTCCATATTTACAGGGCTGGTATGAAATTTGATTTAAATCTTCTTGCACTAAGCATTATCGCTGTAAGGCTAGTAAGTGCAATATTTAACCGTATATTTAAGAGTGGAAAAGAATACCACTAATTTAATCTTATCTTTGCCTTGCTATTACGCTTGTTGATACAAAGAGCACAAATGAAAGGGAATGTTTATCAGTTGTCCAGCATAATCTCAATTGTACTCTCCATCCTGAGATCTAAGACCAGAACAGGATAATTGTCTACCCCTCTGCAAAACACTGACCAAAGACCATTCACTAAAGTCTTCAGGCATAAATGACAGAACCTGAAGCTCTCTGAAAATAAATACAGCTCAAAAATATACTTTCTAACCTTAGCATGAAAACACTGAAAAGGTGAGGAAAACTCAACATGGAGATTAGAAAACAGTTTAACTATCTCATGCAGAGTTTGTGCTCTAGATTGTTCAAATAATGCAGAATATCATCCCAATTACAAAGGCTTATCAGCAGGTAGGACACAATTGATCATACTCTATTGTTAGGGGAAAACATTGTCATCATATGGTACATACACTATGCAATACTGAACATCCTATAACCTGTATTACCAACAGAAAAGGAAGTTGTACTGTTCATTTAGATAGTGAAATGAACTAGGAAAGACAGCAAATTTCAGAGACCTGAAAAACAAGAGATGTTACAGTATACATACATACATACAGACATGCACTAGAGGTTCTCCTTACTCCTAAAGAGAGTCCAGTCTCAAGGAGAAAGGTGACTGTAAATAGTGACCAGCAAATAAAGCCTCATTTTCATTTAGATGAGCTGCTCGGCACTATAAAACCATCCCTGACAACCGCTCAAGGTAGAATAGTTTGTGTTTTACACAATCCACAAAATGATTTCTCGTCTGCAACACTACAGTGAAACTACTGATATTTATGAACAAACCATCTTGCAGGAAAAGGGTAAAATGCTGGGAGAGATCAGTACTAATAACTACCGTACAAAGTGACTCTTTCAAAACAAATCTGGGGTTTGCATTATATTTTTAATATAGCAGCCTTTTCAGGAAAGCCGCGATGAAGGAGACCTGATTGCTGGCTCTGGAAGCACCTCAGACGTGGCCTCGCAGCGCACTGTGAGCTCCCCACAAGAAAGGGGAGACCGAGGCAGTTTCGCCGGCCGAGGTCACAGGTCCGAAACGCGCAGCCAGCAGGCCCCATGCAGTGCTGGATGTGCACAGGACACAGGGCTGGGAGCGGCCCGGGCTGCTGAGGGCTGCTGAGGGCTGCTGAGGGCTGCTGAGGGCTGCGAGCCCGGCTTTGCCCAGCGCCGGGCCGGGGCCACGCCAGCTGAGTGAGGGGACGATTCACCTCGCTTCCTCCAAAATAAAGGGTGCAATTCAACACAAAACAAAACAAAACAAAACAAAACAAGCCCCACTGCCTTGGGCTTTTAAAAAATCAAGAACAAAAAGCCTCATCCCCTCGACTGAAAAATCCCGCCGCGGCTGTCACCCTGTCCCGGCGCTTCCGCTATTTCTGGGCAGGGTGAAGCAACGCGGCTTCAGTCTCACCCCGCCCGAGGGGGTGAAGACTTCGGCTGCTGTCAGTCCCGTCCGTCCCGTCCCGTCCGTGCCGCCGGCGCGGCCGCGGGAGCGCCCTCGGCGGCGCCGCCATGGCCGGGCGCCTGCTGCTCCTGCTGCTGCTGCTGCTCGGGCTGCTCCTGCTGCTCTGCGCCGCGCTGCCCGCCGAGCAGGGAGGCGGTAAGGCAGCACCTTTGCCATATTCCTGGGAGCGGGGAGTCTCCTTCTCCACAGGCTCCGGGGGGAGGCGGGGGGCTGCGGGCTGGACGCCGGAGGCGATGGGGGGCGATGCTGCGGGCCGGGGCCGGGGAGCGGGCACAGCCCGGCTCGTCTGCCCGGCAGGTTCGGTTTCCCCTGGGCTGAGGGCTTGTCAGCACCTGTGTCCATCCCGCACACCGCCGTAGAGCGGGGAGCTGAGCTCTGGGGGCAGGGAGCTGCTGGGGCAGCTCGGGGACAGTGTAGGAAAGGGATTGCCCGCCGTTCGCCCCGGGAGAACAGCTGCCCTGAGGTGCTCCCGTGTGTGAGGGGAAACCTGGCCAAGGCTTGGCTGCATGCGCTTGGCCCTGGAGGATCTGGGCACGGCGGGGAGCGGGTCCCTGCCCTCCTGTGCCGCCAGTCAGAGCTTAAGTCCGAGGCAGCATCAGCAAATAACTTTTCAAAAGCTGTTAACTCTTCCTTCAGTGAGTCTGACTGCTTGGGGTTTAAAACAAGGTCTTTGGCATGTTTCTGGGAATATCTTGCTTCGGTTGACCAATGCCTGTTGCTCCTTGATGTCTCTAAAGAAGGATGGAGAGCTTGGGAAAAGAATGAGCAGCTTCAGAAAGAGGCTATTTCAAGTTTGCAAAAACATCCGCTTATGGGTGAAAGGAATATAAGAGGTGATAACCCCACCGGCTGTGTCCTGTCACTTTCCTATCACTGGAGAAAAGGATTTAAGGACAAATAAGATAGTGGGTGAATGAACTAACAGTCGCTGAGCTGCAAGTTAAAAGTACTTTATGTAAGCCTTCTTGACAGAAGTCTTTTCAAAGTGAGTGGGGCTTCAAATTATGCGTGGGATTGCTTGATATTGATAACACAAACAGAACTTGTCTTCCTGTAGATGATCCACCAATTTCAGTGAAAAGTGGAATAAGTCTCCTCTGTGCTCACTTGGAGGATATTAGGGTGTATAATTGCTATTAGCAAGTTTATTTATCTTTGAGTAACTAAGAATGTTCCAAAAGGAATGTGCAGGCCTCCCAGTGAGCATAAGCTGTTGTCCTTGAAGTCACATCTGCAGCATGCTCTTCCACACTCCAGCCTATGATTGGAAAGTATTTCCTCAATGTAAATTCCAGGTGATAGAACTCGATTAAATGCCGACTTCCAAACTCTTCACACTTTCCTAGAATATATACTCTTTATGGGGTAATTGGCAACTTACTTACTCCAGTGCTGTTTTTATTTTTCCTGCCTGGTAACTTGTGCACAAGGGACTGGAGAGTATGCTATTGTTCACGGAGGGAAGTGCCTGCAATGAGTTTAATTATTTCATGTCTTTGATCCTCCAGTTTAAATCAACAGCTACCTGAATCTTGAATTTGAAGGCAGCAGATTCCAAGCTTCTGTAACACCAAGCTTTGAAAAAAAAAAAAAACTCAGCAAACTGACTTCAGGCTGTACTTTCCTGCTAAAGCTGATGTTCATTTACTCCTGCTCTTATCAGGCAGTTGCTTTAGCCCGATATGCACATAAATCAGGGAGGTGGGAGCATTTCTACAGGCAATTGGGAGGTGCAGTTAAGAAGTCAGGGAGATCACAGGGCAGTGCAGTGGGATTTCCAGCTTCTAGAAGATACATGGCTGCATCTTGAGTGGCATTTAGGTTCTTTAACAGATGCCCCTGGAGCAGACAGTGGTATTGTCTGGTAGTCATCTTTAAAAACAAACCAAAGAATGTAATCTCCCCAGCATTATGGGAAAGTAATTCCATTCAAGAATGAGTCTTAAACAGGAACAGCAGGAATATAAGCCCTCACTGACAACCTTTTCAAGATTAAAAATAGTAGGAGAGAATTCTGGGGTCCTACATTTTGTTCTGAGGACACAGATTCTCAGAGAGTCTTCTCTCAGAGACTTGGGATGTATCAGCCTATGTGAGGACTAACCTCACACGTAATGTTGTGTACAGGTAGCGTGGTCTGTTTTGGCTTTGTTTCTATTTCACTCATTTGTTATGACTTTTCCACCATCAAATGTCACACACCTGTATAATTTGTCTCTGTTATCTAGTATTCATCGAGAAACAAAATGCTGACAAGTTTTTGGAAAGAACAAAACGTGCTAACTCTTTCTTCGAGGAAATGAGGAAAGGGGATATTGAAAGAGAATGCAATGAGGAGCGCTGCTCAAAAGAAGAAGCAAGAGAAGCTTTTGAAGACCAGGAGAAAACTGTAAGAATGAACTAATATGAAACATAGGTCTATATATTTCATGTTTAAAAACTACTATTCAAGTCCTTTGAGCTGGGCATCAAAACTCACAAGTTGTTCCCAATCACTTAACACAAAGAACCAGTGWCTGACTGTGGGTGGAATTGCTAAGGCAATAATCATCCCATGACTGTCTTAATTTAGCTCTTGCATGGCCARCCCATGTTAAATYCTCCATTATTTTACCTGTTCTGATCTGTTTAATAACCGTTGGAAGTTATTTGACCTTCAATGGCTTTGTTGCTATCAGTGTTGAAAATACATTCACCCTATCTGGGTTACATACCTAAATGCCATGACTGTGGTCAAGGCAGCCCATGGGATGTCTGAGAAAGCAAATGATGACATGGAACCTCATGAGGGAATTTCATTGAACTTATCTCAAGCAGTTTTGCTTGTAATTTTGTAGCTCTCTTTATTTGAATTGAGAGAATGTATACTGTGTACATGCCTTAATGCCTTAAATGCCTCAATGTTGATTGGAATGAAGTTTGTGTGACTCTTGTGTCATCTCCCCTACCCCAGTGGCTTAACTTTAGATAGAAATGTGGTTTGTTCCGAAGTTGAAGGGAAAGTTAAAGAGATGGGGCAGCTGTGTGGCCTGAAGTAAATAGAAAAAGTGATATTGCAGACATAGACTGTTGCTATATGGCTATTTAGAACTACCCTGAAAGTGGAGCTAAGGCCAGAATCACTTTACTTTAGCATCACTTGATGGCCGGAATGTTCTTGGAGTGGCCCTGAGGTGTCCTGGGTGGCGAGTCATGGGTGCATCGCCAGGGTACTTCAGACCATAAATGTTGACTTAGCTATAGCAGAACCAGCACAACCTGTTCTGTCTGGTGACCAGATGTCACTGGAAAGGACTGTCATAGACAGACAGCATCCTGGAGTCTTCAGTGTAGACAGAAAGGAAAACACAAATCTGACAAAATATTTTTAAATGTCAGGGTTTATGAGGTCCTGATTGATGGGAGTCTGGGGTGGGGATCAAGACTGAGAATTTGGCATTACAGGAATGTAAGTACATTCTGTCAAAACTGGTGGAAAGATAGTTATGCAAGAAATCAAGTGGTTTATGCTGAACAGGTCACACTGGAAAAACTCGAAGGAATTTCAGATGTTTCTGAAAAATGTATGATACATTTTACTGTAGAGCTGGGCACCATATGGATGATATGATTTAAAGTTACTAAGTGGTTATGGGGGGCTGCAAGGCACTGTATGTATCTATAATGCAAATATTTCCTGTAACAATTGTTAGCTGCAAGTATCCTATGTATGAAAAGTCTAATATTTTTCTGAGGAATTCAGTAATTCTTACCTATTTTCTTTTTTTCTCCGTTTCCCACATTTACCTGTAGGAGGAATTCTGGAACATCTATGTAGGTAAGAAGCACTCTGTGTTTGTTTAGAAGATTAAGCTTCCTTATTGCAAGGTTTGAATGGATGCACCTCTTAAGTAACCCCTCCCTTGCTTCCTCTCTTTTCACTCTGGGGCACCCTCATGTTGTGTTTCCTCTGAAAAAGGAATCTGGTTTGCTGCCAGCTTGAACCCAGTTGCTTCATTTGAAGGAAAGGTTCAGCTGTCTCCAGTTGCTGGGCTGACCTTTGTCCTTTCAAAAAAAGAACAGTGGTCCTTTACATGCAAAGGACAGTGAGGAGCAGAAACTGTGTGGGGGACTGCCAGATAGTTTTCCTTCAGAGGGGCAGCCCCAGATGGGAGAATTCAAGATGCAAAGAATCACAGATAAGGGTGTCTCTTAAATGCCATAACCAACACAAAGTTAAATTGCATTGCATAGTCATTTGCCGGTTTCCTGTCACCTTCCATGCCAAAGTGTTGTTGATTCCTCACTTAAAGAGCACTTTTTGGGTTGTGTGTTTTACAGAGCTGTTTGGCATTCAAGGAAATATATGCCAGTAGACAGCAGATACTATCTAACAGTTTTCTGGTTTTTTATCTAAATATGTGAGTTTTATTTATTAGGGTTCTAGTGTTTGTAAGCACTGTGCAGGGACAGTTCTTTAATATATTTAGTGTTTGATAACATGTTGTCCAGAAAGTATATGTCCAGTTTGCACACTAGGAAGAGTACCTCCAAAATGTTGGCCAAAGGCAGCTCAGCTTTGTCTTCTGGACTCTGCAGAAAAATGAAGACTGTTGCCATGAAGAAGACACAGACTTTCACAATCCTCTGAGCGGGGGATGAACTCTGCAACCTACAGAATAAAATTTCAAGCAAAAGCTGTGTCAGTGTTACAGTAAACAGGATTGAAGTATTTCAAACCATTTTCTTCTGAGAATACAAGCAGCAGAGTGTCAGTGCCAATGCTCTTTGCAGAAATGTTAGTTTTCATACATTTTAAACCACAAATGCTTTATGGGTGTTCAGAAGTATTGAAAACCACAGCTACGTTCAGCCAAGTTACTGGAACAATTTGTTCTTGCTTCCTTTTTTAGTATGGGATTCTGCAATTCATGCAATATTAGTATAAAACTCATTACCATAGATGCAACTACAGTGTAGGGTTACACTAAATAAGTGTTTTCTAACAATGGGTTGCTGCTTAGGTAAGACCACTACAGAATAGAGAGCTATGGCTCTGCAGAGGAGGCAGAAACCAGAAGATGCAGGCATTCAGTCTTTTTTTTTGGTTAATGTTTGTCTTGCCTTCCCTCTGTTAAGCTTGTGTATCAGTTTCTAGAGTCTCCATGGCTGGAGCATTTGGAGAGCTATTGGTTTTGGCCACATGCAGGTAGAAAAGAGATCTTGATGTGTGGTTGCAGTACACAAAGCCCAGCAATTGTTCCCTGTGGCAGGCAAAGCTGCAGCAGACGAGGTCACAGTCCAGAAATACCACACAGGGAGCATGCTGGATCCTTAGGATGAGTAGCTTCTTACATGTTGTTTCTGCTATGGGCATTGATGTTTCAGCTGCCCCAAAGAGGGGCAGAACAAGTGGTAAAATAGGAGGATAAGAGCATGCTATCTAAAGCAGCAAATTATCCAACATCACTTTTCTGGATATCCTGCATTTTGTATGAAACAGAGCAAGAACTATAGGGAAATACAAGGCAGAAGTTCAGAACCTTTCGGCAGTAATTGCTATGTAGAAATGTCCTGTCAGCTCTTACAGGCTTCACTGTATGTATATTCTGACCACAATCACGGTATCAAAGAATACTCTGAGTTGGAAGGATACACAAAGATCATTGAGTCATGG
>PYHW01010359.1:4120300-4133631 GCA_013186435.1 Turdus rufiventris | reverse complement strand
GGATTTATTCCAGCAGCTCTGTGCCCCCCTGCTCCACCATTCAAGCACAGGTAATGCTGAGCCTGCAGCCTGCAAAGGAAAACTCATGAGTGTGCTGGGGGATGAGGGGATCCCATGGATCCCATAGATCCCATCCCAAATCCCATTCCATAGGGATGTGCTCCAGCAGGGCCGCTGACCCAGCCCTGGCTCCCAGCAGCACAGCCAGGATGACATCAGGGATTTTCAGGCATTAACTCCAGCCTCAGATCTCCCTGTCCCATCTCCTCCGGCTCAGCAGCAGCCGCGCTCAGCTGGGCTGGGCTCTGTGCTGCCGCTGATCCCGGCTGAGATAAGCCGGGCTCTGCAGGGCCGCAGCCCGAGCTCCTGGCAGGTCCAGCTTGGGGACACCAGGGACCCTTCCTGCGGGAGCATCCCCTGCCCCGGGCTCGGGCTGACACTGCAGCTTTATTTTCGGCCAGCCCTGAGTCACGGCAGGCTTTGCTGAAGGCTTGGCCGGGCTCTTCCCTGGAATAACAGTGAGTAAGAACCCGGCCTGGCCAGCCCTGCAGGGACAGGAGGTCCTGGAGCACGGCAGGGACACCCAGGGCTCTGAACAGTGTTCCATGCTGAATGATCAAAATCTGGGAAAAAAAAAAAAAAAAACCCAAAAAAACAACAACAAAAAACCAACCAACCAACCAACCAACCAACCAAAAAAACCCCCTACAACCAAAGAACCCAAACAACCCAACAAAAAACCCCACAAAAACGCATCAAAAAAAAGGAAAACAAAAAGAGAAGCAAAGGTATTTGTTATAAACACCCCGATCTGAACCAGACAGAAATGGCTGAGGAGCTCCCAAAGCTCATCCCAGGTCACTGCTGGCTGAGCAAATGCATTCCCACAGTGTGGGCAGCAGGAAAGGAATTGGGGCTGTGCCCCCTGCCCCACTCAGGTGAGACCCCACCTGCACAGAGCCCAGGGGAGGCTCAGGATGAGCAGAGGATGGAGCTGGGATTGCTCACCAGGAGAAGCTTTGGGGTGACCCCAGTGTGGCCTTGCAGGGACTGGAGGAGCTGAGAGCTCAGGGATGGACTCCAGATTTCTGTCAGGGAGTTCAGCAGGAGTTAAACTCTGCCAAATTCAGGGTACTCCAGGACAAGACACCCATCCTGGGCTCCCAGCCCCACCTGCAGCAGCACAGGTGCCCTGCACACCTTTGGAGCAGCACCACAAAAAGGCCTTTATCCTCATTTGTACTCATCCCACCTGAGCAGAATCCAGGGGGGAGTTTTCCCATTTTCCCACTGAATCTGGTTCAAAGCAGGAGGATTTGGCTTGAATCCCTCCTCAGCCACGAGCCTAGGCTCAGGTAAAGCTGGGCCTGAGCTCAGCCCAGAGCAGGAGCAAGGTCATGTCCCCATCCCAACCCCACAACTTCTCAGGGACACAGACACACACACACACACCTGCAGCACAGGAGAGAGGGGAAAAAAGAGCTTTTTCCCCAGCTCCTGTTAAAAACATTATTGCTATAAAGTAAATTCCAGCCTGGAATATCTGACTTTACCAGGAAATGGATTTTCATGGGATGTCCTCCCCAAGGAAAGCACAAAGATCCCTTTTCTCATGGAGCTGTCCCACAGCTGGCACTGACTGATCCCGGTTGTGCCACTTCCAGGGGTACCAGCAGCTGGAACCCCACAGGATTAACCCCAGCAGAAGCAGGGATGTCTGCGAGGAACCTGCAAATCCAGGCTGCCAATTTTATGGGAAGGGGGTTTTACCAAACCATTCCTGTGGCAATGGTGACTCCAAGGCCACCCTCACAGCCCAGCCTGGGACGCTTTTCAGTCTTTTCTGACTGTGACAAGTGCAGCAGCCCCACTCCAGGAGGGAGCTGCTCTGGAACATTTCCTGCTCTGCCGATACCACTGGGAGCAGCCCCTCCCAGGTGTGAGGGGGGAGGGCAGGTGAGTAACCCTGCAGTGCTGTGGCCTTGGCAGAGCTGCCACCAACCCCAAGCCCAGCTGAGCTGTGATGAGTCTCAGGGTGTAAAACACTACACCCATCAGTTACGAGGGAACCCAACTGGTTTTTCATGAGGTGTCACTGCAGAGCTGAGCCAGGCCTCACCTCCCTAATAGCAGGGAGCACAGCATTGTCTGTCCCAAGCCATTCCCTGCTGGAATACTGCAGGCTGCCCGTGCTCAGGGCCACACCTGGAGCTCAGGAGTGCCAGCACTGGCACAAAATGTTGTTGTCAGCAGAGGCAGAGCACAGCAGAGGCACAGCTATGCCACCAGGACACCCCAAACCCGCTCTGGCACAAGCAGGGAGATGCTGATTTGTCCTCAGCAGCTCAGCCAGGTCCTTGCAGGCTCTGAGGCAAAGCAGCTGCTCTTGCCCCTGCCCTGACAGGGCCTGGCTTGCACCACTCTGCCCCTGTGGGCCTGGCACCAGCCCGGGGCTTGCACAACCACAGCGAAACTCGGGAGAGGATTGGGAAGCAGAGGCCGGCCCTGCTGAGGCTGGCAGGTGTGGGAATGTCCTGGTGCTCACACTGGGCTAACAGGGACACAGAACACCACAAAATGCTGAGCTCCAGCCCTGCAGCGTGACCTGGATGGCTGCAGGGTAAAATGTCCCACTGCTCCCAAACCTGGCTGGATCCCAGCATGGTTTGGCTTGGAAGGGACCTTAAAGCCCATCTTGTTCCACCCCACGGGCAGGGACAGCTTCCACTATCCCAGACGGCTCCCAGCCCAGCCTTGGACACCTCCTGCACACCCCTGGGGTGCCCTCTGTGCCTTTTTGCTGCCTGAACATGCAGGGTCATTTCTGACCTGCTTTTATCCATTTTTCCTCCTCCCTATTTCTGGTAATTACACCCAAGCCACATTTTTTTCTCTCTGGGCTTCCCCCACATTCCAAGATTGAAAGGAATTCCCTGGACAACCCTCCTGAGCAAGCTTCCTTTGCAATCTCTGGAAGAGGTGAATGGGGCTTTTGGTTACCTGAACTCCACTTTTAATCCTCTCTGCCTTCCCTCCCTCTGCTTCCTCCAGGATAAGCAACAGAAAATCTCCCTTCATCTCTCCCACTGCCAAAACCAGTCTGAGGTCAGCAAAACGAGGAGCTGCAGCAAGGAAAAGCCAGGAAAGCAGAGAGGGAGATAAGGAGCTGGATGAGAGTGCTCCAGGGAACTCTTTGAAGTCGTGGGGAGCTCCTGCTGAGGGTTCCTGACAAGGACAGACTGCACCTGCATGGGATCCTGAAGGTTTGCAAGGAGAGTTTGATAACAGCAATTTCACTTCACAGCTGACACACACAAAATCCAGACTGGAAGCATAAAAATCCATGAATGGTTTGGGTGGGAAGGGACATTAAAGCCCATCCAGCGTCCCAAACTGCTGGGAGCAGCCTGGAATAGTGGGAGTGTCCCTGGGGGTGGAATGGGATGAGCTTTAAGGTCCCTCCCAACCCAAACCATCCTGGGATTCCATAATTCTGTGACTGAGGCATTTCCCATCCTTCTGAAATTCCAAACACCAGAACTCCCAGGGAGCACAGGGGGAAATTGCAGCTCCAACCTAAACCCCTCATTTTAAAACCACACCAGAACTGAAGTGCTTAGGAGGATTAGAGGGTAAAGAATATCTAATATACAAGTCACAGGAAATAGCTTGGGGACCAGTGCTTTGTATTCATTTCCTTGTGGAAAAGAGGTTTTTGCATGGACTAGGTGGTCAGAGCACCAAAAATCTTTGGGACAGGGCAGGGAGGAGGTGCTTGGTGCTGCAGGATCTTCTCAGCAGTGCAGCTCTTGTGGGAAGGGAGTTGTGCTAAAACACAACAATCTGCTCCCAAAAAACTCTGCCCCCAAAAAGGGAATCATGAACATCTTGCCTGTGCTCAGAGTGGGATCTGCCCTTTCAGAGATGGGGCACAGAGCTAGGAAATCACCCCTGTGGGATCGGTTTGGGCTCTTTTGGGACAGAAATCAACTCTGCACAAAGGAGCACACTCCTTATTCCTTCTGCTGCCTCAGGGAGAAGCCAAAGCACACCCTGATCATGGAGGGAAAACCAGAAGAGCTGCAATGACTGAAGAGATGGTGGCAGAGCTCCTTTCTGGCACTCTTGTGGAGAGCAAAGCCAAAGCCCAGAGGGGAGCCAGGCACGGGAAGTGTTTGTGAGCCAGCCTGCAGCTCTGGGAAGGGGTGGCTGCTGTCACCAGAGCAACAAAACACGGGCCAAGGGTGGAGAGAAGGGAGCAGGAATGCTGGTGTGCCTGCCTGGGACTGAGGAGGGCACAGCAGGGTGTTTATTCACAGCCCAGAGAGTTCAGCAGCTGTTTCCAAACAAGAAGTCACATCCAGAAACAAACTCCCACACGGGGGAATGGTAAGGAGGAGGAGCAGAGACTTCAGGAAAACTGCTGGCTCCTGGGAATTGCTGCCATTTGCTCCATGAGAAGCTGTCAGCTGTGATGGAATGAGGGAGGGGAGGCTTCAGGCAGGGCTCTCAGGCCCTGGCACGGCGCAGGCCAGGGTAGCTCTGCACAGTCCTGGCTATGGCCTCGTCCAGGCTGACCAGGGGCCTGTAGCCCATGGCTCTCTTGGCCCTCTCACAGCTGTAGTAGTGGAAGGTCCCAGCCAGGGCCACCCTCATGGGTGTGAAGGTGGCCTTGATGGTCACCAGGGGCCTGAGCAGGGCCAGCAGCAGGGCCAGCAGCAGGGCCAGGTAATAGGCCAGCCAGTAGGGGATGTGGTACTTGGGAGGGTCATAGTCCAGGCCGGTCAGGATCCGGGACATGAAGGTCCAGAAGGGAATTGGCTCATCATTGGTGATGTGGAAGGCCTGGAAGAGAGGCAGAGGAGAAGCAGGGGTTAAAATCCTGCTGGCATGCTCAGGTCTGGCTCAGTGCTCCTGCTCATGCTGAGGACATGACCCCCCTGAGCTGGGCCAAAGGCTTTGTTTGCCTACCTCTGTGTGAGCAGTGGGAACCCCTGCTTTTCCAAGGAAACCAGCACTCCAGAGGCCAGGATTCCTCAGAAATACCAACCCAGCTGGCTGCCACAGCACAGAGCAGACAGCCTAAAACACCCCAGTGTGCCCAGAGCAGGACCAGGGAAAGCTGGAAAAGCTCCTCCTGTTCTGAACTGTGTCCCAAAAACTTCTGTGTTTCCATGTGTGTCTCCTGGCTGCCCCCAGCTCTGCCTGGATTGCCCTTCCCAAGGAGTTTTAGAGCAGGAAATTCCAGGATATCCATCCAGGTGGCTGCACACAGATGGGAAAGCTGCAGCTGCTCCCCTGCAGCATGGATGTCCAGGAATGAGCAGGGAGAGGCTGTGGGAAGGGGATCCCTCCCCTCCCCTCCCACCTCCCCTCTCACCTTCCCACACAGGGGAGAGTCTTTGTGCAGCTTTTCTGCAGCCAGGATGTGCCCGTGCACCACGTTCTCCACGTAGGTAAAATCCACCAAGTTCTTTCCATCCCTGCACACAGAAAAGGGATTTTAGCCCTAAAGGCAAGCTGGGCTGAAAATCTGCCTGTGGCAAAAGGAAGCACTTCCACCAGGATGAATTCATGCCAAGTTTCCCCTTCTCCCACTCTCTGGTGCTGCAATTTCAGGCCATACTTTCAATATTTCATATTTCATAGGGGTTTGAATTGCCAAAACCTCAAATACAAGTGGTATAAATTAACAGTAAGTAATTGGAGCTGTCTCATATTAATGGCACAGCTCTTGAACAGCTCCAGCTTTCCTCATGGATATTCCTCAGGCATTATGGACTCTCACCATGGCAGGGAGTGAGCCCCAACAGAGGATTTTTAAGCATTAAAAAAAAAAAAGAAAAAGAAAAGAAACAACACAACTGATTTCCTTTTGCTCCCTTCCACAGGGCTTTGGAGATCCAGCAGGGATTGTGCCCTTGCTCACCCAATGATGAATTTCATTTTGCCACTCTGAGCTGCCTGGATGAGGATGGGAACCAGCTGAGGGTCTCTGGGCCCAAATATCCCATGGGGCCGGATTGCAGTGGTGAGGAAATCGTTGTCTGGGTCATTGGCACTGAGCACCTCCTGTGGGGAAAAGAGGAGAAGGAAATCAAGGAATCAAGGGGGGAAACAGAGCTCAGCAATGCATCCACTGCAGGGGCTGGGGGCAGCTCATCTCCCTGGCAAGGAACCTGAATTATCTCCTCCTGTCCATCCTGATCCTCCCTTTGTTCCCATCTCCTTTCCCAGCTCTCTTTGATAAGAAAACCAGACAAAAACCCAGTTTTTATGGTTGACATTTAATGAATTGACAAAGGAAGGGAAGCTTTGCTTCTCTCATTGAACACCCCAGAAGCCAGAGGAGCTTTCCAAGCTCCTCTCCATGAGCTCTGTGCATGAGCTGGAGCAAAGGACACTCAGGAATTCCATTTCTGTCCCTCCCAGCCCTCCTGGATCTGCCTCAGGATGGGGAGACCCCGTCTCCTGGAGCCCCAGCAGCACATTCAGCAGCTCTGGAGCAGATTTCACTCTCCTGGGAGCTCCTAAACAATGTGTTCTCCTCATTTCCAGCTGCTGGAATTTCCATGGAGGAGACACAGACAAAATCCTTTCAGTTCCCCCCAAAACAAAGCCATAATCACTGGGGTTACCCCTGACTGCTGCTCCTCAGCTTCCCCTTGAGCAGACACTGCAAAGTGCTGCTGAAGGAGCGTGTGTTTCCACTACTAAAATTAATTCAGCTCTTGTGGAGGAAATCCAGACTCTCACACTGGCAACATCAGCATGGAAGGGACTCTCAATTCTTCTGGCACAAAAAGCAAAGATTCTTCCCCCAGCTGAAATGCAAGCCATGGGAAAAGGAGGATCCAAAAGAGATCTGCAGGCTTTGATTGAAAACATTGCTATGCCACATGTAAAGCACAGATGCTGCACAGTAAGAACATGAGAAGAGCAGGTATTGCTGGTGTCCAAAGCAGTGAGCTCTCAGATGTTTGGTGATTATTCATTTCATATTAATATTTTCAGTGTGCCCCTTAGCTCAGGCCACACTGCCACCCCCTCTCCTCCACCCCCAGTGCCTTTTGCACATTCTCAACTCGAAATTCAGGCTGCAAAGCAGGAAAAGCAGCAGAGAAGCCAAAAACCTGCCCTGACTGTTAACCCAGAGCTGTGGCAGGTGAGAACTGGGATTATCCTGTGGCTGTGACACCTTTGCAGTGGCACACAGGATTTCATTCAACCTCTGAGGCAATTCATGCCACAAAGAGAATTTTATTCTCTTTTTATTCAGTGAATACACACAAAAAGAACAGTTTAACCACTGGCAAATACCTTCTCCTGTAGGATCTTGGTCTCTGTGTAGTAATCAATAGGTTTTTGTGCATAGGGGAGATCTTCTGAGCCATTTTTGATGTCTGTGCCCTCAAAAACTACACTGGCACTGCTGGTTAACACCAATTTCTGCAAGAAAAAGGGGAGAAAACAGTTGTTTAAAGCCTAAAATGAAAGGGTTATTATTTACAGAGGCTGAGTAAAGATAATAATGATAATAACAATAATATTTAACCAACTGATGCTACAGAAAATAACCTGAGTCTGACAGAAGATGAACAGAAACTGCAGGTGAGAGAACTCTCCCTTTTTGATTCATTCTGTTCCATCATTTAATGCTGCCTGAAGGAAATAAAACATTCCAACAAACACCCAAGGCAGTCAATCCAGGGGAAACATCTCCAGGAAAATCAGAAGCTTGGAACACTTAACACACAGCCACTGTTTTAAAGAAGATTTGCTCATCTTGGCAATAACAGAAAAACAACAAAAGAAACCTTGGATATCTTTGTTTGGTGATTTAAATGAAATGAATATAATAAATCAATTTAATAGAAATGAAATAAATGAATTTAAATGAAAACTTATGGGAATTCAAGTAATTTAAGGAGAAAATTCAGTCTCCAATTCCAGGCTTGCTTCCTCAGGCTCTTCCTTTTGTGGGCAATTGAGTTTTTAAACCAAATGACACTGAGATCATGGCACAAGTGTGCTCCTCCTCACTCCAGGGTGAGGAATTCTGGGGAAGAGATGCCAGGAATCTTCCCCCTGCTGGAAAAGTCACCTCTGGGGCTGTCCCTTTATGAAAGAAGCCACTTGTGAGGTGCTGCACTCCCAGCTAGGACAGATTTACATGGATGCTTTTCCAGCACAATGTGCTTTTCTGTGGCAAACAAGGACTGAGTTTACACCCCCAGAGCCTCTCATGCACTGCTTTTCATGGACCAGGTGGGAATTCAGGATCACAGAGCCCTCTGACCCCTCTCAAGCCAGGCTGGCATTGATGCCAATGTTATAAATCCATCAGCCAAAAACCCTGCAGGGTTTTCCCACCTTTACCTGCACTCCAGCTTCTCTGCAGGCTGCAATGACTGTCTTGGTTCCCAGAAAATTCACCTTGTAGAACAGCTCCCTGTTGTCACTGGAAGGGGCTGGTGAGGCACAGTGGAACACCACAGACACTCCCTGCAGGGCTGGTAGCAGAGCCTGCAGGAAAACAGGGGGAAAAGGGAATGGAGCAGCAGCCAAGGTGGGTGGCAGGAAAAAAACAACAGCAGGGAAATACAGCAGCTCTTTTTTTATCATGGAAACAGCTCCATTTACAGCTCCTTCCATAGAGGTGGGCAGCTGGATCAGCATGCAGGATCTCCACAATGTCCTGTCCTCAGCACTCACCATATCCTCTCCTCTCCCCAGAGAAATCCTGGGAGCTTCCCCAGAGCTGGAGGCTGCCCAGGCTGAGCTCCCTGCAGCTCCCAGGTGCAAGGCTCAGGATTCCCTGGGGCTGGGACATGAGGAAGCAGCAGCTTTAAAGCTCCCCACGGCACTGAGCGCAGGTGAGTGTCCCCAAGTAACCTCCCCCAGGCTTGGCCAAGGCTCCCACTCATCTCTGTTGGGAACATGAGCTGTGCCATTCTCAGGGAGCTGAGGAGAGCTGGGAGAGCCCCTGCAATTAACCCAGGGGCTGTAATTACCCTGTGAATCCCAGCTATCAGTGATGCAAAGCACCAGGCACGAGCCAGCCCTGCTCCTCTCAGCTTGCAGCACAAGCCAGACAGCAGATCTGCTCCCTCCAGGGGTAAAAGTGCAAGGAACAGAGAAATCTGCTCCCTTCAGGGGCACAAATGCAAGGAAAAGTGCAATCCCTGCCCTGCTGCCTGCAGCTCACCTCCTTGTCACACAGGTCCCCCAGGTAGAAGGTAACTTGCTCCTTCTCAAAGCTCTGCTGGATGTCGAAGACGTTGACTCTGTATCCCTTGGCCAGCAGCTGCTCCACCATGTGCTGGCCCAGGAAGCCCGAGCCCCCGATGACAGTGCAGCTCCTGCCAGCCTGCAGGGACACAGGGATCACAGGAATGYTGGATTTGTCTTTACAAACGAGCTGTGGGTCTGCTGGTAGAAAAGACTAGYACTGAGAGAGAAAAGAARCAATGGGATGGATTCCACTGATTGCMTTTACAAACAAACTGCAGGTTTGCTGAGAAATGAAACTGGGTATTGGAAGGTGAAAGAAACAATGGGGGAAAACCCATGAATTCTRTAAGAATTAAAAATGAAAAGGGAGGATTGTACATTAGAGGGGAATCTCTGGTATCAGGTGTTTGSGAAGTCTGCACCTCTCAAGYACCTCAGCAATGGGGAAAGAGAGAGGGAAATTGGGATAGAAAGGGAGGTGAGGCCTCCAAAAATCTGAGAGATCCCAGGGGATRCCCCGTGGCCTCTCCCTTTATTCCTATAAATTGAAAGGACTCTTCTGTCTCCTTTTTAGACATAAACCTCTGGTGTTTGTGGGYTCATTTTCCTGACAGGGAGAACCCCCTGGCACAGCCAGCAAACTGAGCTGAGCTCCTCTGGAGCTGGGGGGTTCAGTTCTGCTCTGCACTGCAGGGATGGGAACTGGGACAGCAGAGCTCTGGGCTGTCACCCAGAGTCAGGAGCTTTCCTGGGGTTGCCATAAACCAGGAGAGGAGTTCAGGCACCCTGGTGGGATTTTGGAAGGACTCTGCCTCATCCTCACAAACAAGAGGCTCAGGGAGGAGGGAAGGAAAGGAAGATTGGCCCCCATGAATTCTGCAAGCAGAATTTGAAGGGAGCCTGCAAGAAAGATGGAGATACAAAGATTTACAAGAGAGGCAGGACACAGGGAGGGGCTTCCCACTGCCAGAGGGCAGGGATGGGTGGGATATTGGGATTTTGGGCAGGAATTGTTCCCTGGCAGAGCAGTGAGGCCCTGGCACAGGTGCCCAGAGCAGCTCTGATCCCGGGCAGTGTCCAAGGCCAGGCTGCAGCAGCCTGGGACAGTGGGAGGCCTCCCTGCCAGGCAGGGGTGGAGCTGGGCCAGCTTTAAGGTCCCTCCCAAGCCAGACCAGTCCGGGATTCTGGGCTGATTCTGGGTTTTGCTTCAGCCTCCTGGCGCAGCTAACTCAGAACATGAACAGCATCACCATTATCAGAACCTGTGACTCTCAGAGCCAAGAAAGCAAGCAGGTAAAGGTTCAAAAGGACAGGGGCTGTCCTTTTGAGCCATTAGTTCTGCCTTTCTTTTTATTTCAGCTTTGTAAACCAATGACTGGAGTCACTGATTAACAGATTTCTCACTGGACTGAGACCAAAGCACTGCACAGAACATCCAGGCCCCGAGACTGAGGGAGCTTTTACACAAAGAATGCTCTGTGCTGCTTGCAAAGAGTTTTACTCCTGGTTGTAACACAACCCCCAGCTCTGCAGGGATCTCTGGGGGACTCTGAACCCCCTGGGGTCACACAAGGACAACGATTGTTCCCAACCCTTTAAGGAAAAGCTCTGCCCAGTGTTGGGTGATCCGCAGGAGAAATTCGAGGAGTTCCCTGAGTTACATCAAAGCTGAACCAGTTCTTTGAGATAGGCCACCCTGAGCAGGGTCTGGAGCAGAAATCCTGTGAGGAGCAGCTGGGAAAGGGGCTCAGGGGGAACTTCTGGCTCTGCATGATTCCCTGACAGGAGGGGACAGCCAGGGGGAGGATCTGAGATCTGCTCAGGGAACAGGGACAGGAGGAGAGGGAACAGCCTCAGGCTGGGCCAGGGGAGGGCAGGGAGATATTGGGGAAATTTCTCCACTGAAAGAGTGGCCCTGGAAATCTCAGACAAGGAGGGAATTTTGGGATGTGGTTTGGAGCAGAGGAGGGGATTCAGTCAGAGAGGGGGACAGAAACATTTTCAGCTCCTCCTCAAAGGCAGCCACTCCCTTCCTCTGCCCTTTCCCTTCTCCCTGCATCCTTTCCCACCAGGTCCCTTCCACCCCACACCATTCTGATCCCTGTGCCTTCTCCAGGAACCAAACTGCTCTGAGATGTGCTGGAAGTGAAGTTTTCCTGCAGCAGAATGCTGCCCTCTGCCTCTGAACCCCTGAGCACTGCAGAGGCTTCAGAGGAATCCCAGATTGGTTTGGGCTGGCAGGGATTTTAAAGCTCTTTTTATTCCACAGAGGTTGGAATAAAATAATAAAATAAAATAATCACACCTTCCACTACCCCAGGTTGCTCCAAGCCCTATCCAGCCTGGCCTTGGACACTTTCAGGGATCCAGGGGCAGCTACAATTATATATAATTTTATTATAAACTCTCTATCATTTAATATTGAATGGTATGCAGCCACACTTACATATAATATTATAAACTCTCTACCTTTTAATATTGCACAATATAATCTTTATGGCAAGCCAAACTACACATCTATATTGATTTTAAGGTCTGAATTCAACCCATCCAAATTATACCTCTGAAAACCACGTTTTCTCCCCAGAATTATCATTAATGCAGGATCATCCTCATGTCTTCCCCAGTGATGTGCAGAATATTTACGAATTTGTTTCTTCCCAAAGTTTGAGGCCCCAACTCACCGATCTGAGGCGTGAGGCCATGGCTTGGGTGAGGCACTGTCCACCAGAATCCTTGAAAAAAAGGGAGAATATTCTTTTATGCCTAATAAAACAACACTTTCCTAGTTACAGAAATCAAGGTTTGAAGCCATTATGCTGAAGAAGGATGAAGAGGGGGAGTTAATTCTCCCTGTTCTTCCATAAATCTGCAACTGCAGGTGCAGGCCTGGCTCTTTGGTGCTGATTTTTCTGAAACCCCTCAGCAATTCCAAGGAAAAAGCCGGGAAGAGGCAGGAGCGGTGCCTGTCCTGGAACACCGAGCTGGTTTAAAGCAGGGACACAGCTGTCCCCTCTTCCATCCCTATCCCTCTCCCTCTCCAAAACGCACTTTACGAACTGCTGCATCTCCAGTTTTCCCCTAACCAGCTTTCACCCCCATCCCAGAGCCTCCCATGGCCTTTAGGGCCTCACCCACAGCTCCAGGACCTCCTCCCATACTCCCAGCACAGCTCCCAGTTCCTTCCCCTCAGCCCCCAGGACCCTTCCACATGCCCCTCACCGACCCCAGGCCTCACTCCCACAGCCGCAGCCCGTTCCCCGCTGTTCCCACACCTTTTTCAGCTGCCAGGACCCTGCCGGACCCCGCTCGCCGCCGCCCTGAGGGAGCCCCGGCCCCGCCCCTGGCCCCGCCCTCTCGCTGCTCTCCACCAATCATCGCCGCGCTTCACCCCAGACCCCGCCCATCCACCCCGTTCCCGCCTCTTTCCCTGAGGCGAGCATCGCGCCAGCACGCTCCCGCTCGCTGATTGGTCCAACCCCTCTCCACTCCGACCAATCGCGTGGAAGGAAGGAGGAGAATCTCCCACGCCCTCATTCACCTTTGCCCCCACCATTACGCCAGCCAATAGGAGCGCGCGTTGCCATAGCAACGGCGTGGGGGCGACAACCAATGGGAGAGCGCCATATTGAGGCTGCCAGGGGTGAAGCCGGCGGGATGGTGAGGCCGGCGGTGAGGGGGCCGTGAGGGACCTGTGGGACCGTGAGGGGGCTGTGGGGCCGTGAGGGTGGCTCATCAAGATTCAATGGAACCAGGAAATTCCCCATTTTCCTGTGATGGGGGCTCAGGGGCAATGATGGCTCAGGGGCAGTGATGAGGGCTCGAGTTGTGATGAGGGCTCAGAGGCTGTGATGGCTTAGAGGTAATTATGGCTCAGAGGCAATTATGGCTCAGGGGCTGTCATGGGGCTTTGGGGGCTGTGATGTGGGCTCAGGGGCTTTGATGGGGCTCAGGGGTTGTGACAGTGCTAGGGGCTGTGACAGTGCTCAGGGGCTGTCATGGCTCAGGGGCTGTTACAGGGCTTGGGGGCAATGATGACTCAAGGGCTGTTATTGTTCAGGGGCTGTGATGATGGCTCAGGGGCTGTGACAGGGCTC
>PYHW01010359.1:4097424-4108491 GCA_013186435.1 Turdus rufiventris | reverse complement strand
GACAGAAGTGACCTTTAAGGGACTAGCACTGAGTGTGCCCTGGCTTTGCCCAGCTCAGGGGGCTGCTGCCAGGCATTCAGAGCTGTGGTAGGGACAAACAGCAGGCCCCTGGGCAGCGTGAGGAGAAACAAGTGCTCCCCAAGGAGCTGCTGGGCTTGCACAGGGCTTGTTTGCTCCATCCAGGTGGATGCTTGCAAAAAGCTTTCATTTTAACCACTCTGATTTCCTCACTGGCAGGAGCAAAAAAGGCAGCAAAGGCAATAAACCCTCAGCCTTATTTTCCAAGTGTCTTTTTTAACAAGGGTTAATCAACAGTAAAATTAAGAGGCCCCTGGAGGGAGCTACCAGCAGCCCACGCTGACTCACAGCCCCAAATTTACTGCAGCCAGAACTTCATTTGCATTTCCTCCCGCATGCAGAGAGGAGCAGGAACAGAAGAGGTTTGTAGGGAAAAGGGGTGGAGAGCAGGAGGAAGGCGATGGTTTGGTTATAAAGAGCATGGGAGGAAGGAGAGGCAGCAGTGCAGCGCTCGGCGCAGGGATGGGCGGCAGCGGGGCTGAGTCACTGCATTCTTGCATCGCGCTCCTGGCCATTGCCGCAGGTAGGCACCGCTCCTGGCATCTGCCACGGGACAGGGCTCGGAACAGCTTGCCCCTTTTCCAGGGGGGCTAAAGCTGCTGTTTATCCGCGGGCTGCCCCGCCTGGGCAAAGCTTTTCAATCCGGAGATCCCAGCGCCCGCTTCGGCCGCCAGCAAAATATTTGTGTTGGCTTCCCAGGGCTGGCCTGGAGTTTTGTGCTCGTTCCACGCTGGGTGGGAAGCGAATCCAAACTTTTTTTTCGTGGTCACGGTAGTAAATCATCTCGGGTTGGATGCAGTTTCCTCCCCTTCCCTTTTCCAGCACTTCTCCCTGCAGCTCTGTTTTCTGTGCTCGCTCCCTCTCACTTGGTCCTTCCCGGTGTTCCATCTTCCCAGATTTTTTTGGGCTGGTTTTGCATCAGCACGAGGCCAGAGGGATCACCTGCAGGGTGTGTGTGTGTCTGTCTGCCTTTTCCATAACTGGAATCCTGGATTTTTATCTTTAGCTGGCAGCTTTCAGGCTCTTCCATACATTGCCAGGACGGTTTGGGTTGGAAGGGATCTCAGAGATGATCCAGTTCCATCCCCTGCCATGGGCAGGGACACCTTCCTCTATCTCAGGTTGCTCCAAGGCCTGTCCAACCTGACCTTGATGGGGTGGGGCATCCACAACCTCTCTGGTCAACCTCAAATGATTCATTTCAAGCTTTTCCAAACCAGGCACCTGGAAAGAAGTGAGACCTGGGGTACAAACCAATACACACTCGGCTCCCCAGGCTTTTCCATTTGCAAATCTCACACTGTTATTTTCCCTCTGCCCACCCTGATCCTCTCAAGTTTTTGGGCTGGGTTTACAAGTTCTCTGTGCTTCTCCCCTCTGTGTCCCACAGGGTCTCTCCTACTGGCCGTGCACTTCTACAGCTCGCCCCAAGCTCTGATCCCCAGCACAGCTCTGGGGGTCCTGCTGCTGCTCCTGTCACCTCTCCTGGCCTATGCAGGTAAGAGCTGGGGCTGCCCTCGCCCAAAACTCCCTCCCACACCCAGGTGTGCTTTGTCAGCAGGGTACAAACCTGGCTGCACATTCATCCCTTCTCCCAGGGGTGTGTGTGCTGTCCAGAGAAGCTATCTCTGCATTCCTGGAAGTGTCCAAGGCCAGGCTGGACAGAGCTTGGAGCAGCCTGGGATAGTGGAAAATGTCCCTGCCATGGCAGGGGTGGGATGGGATGAGCTTTGAGGTCTCTCTCCCAACCCAACCCATTCCATGGCTTGGTGTCAGCATGGCAAATTTTTCCTGTATAGGCAAGAAGAGAAATCAATGTTCATTCTAAACAAATCCTCTACCAGGATCTTGGGGTTATAGCACACTGAACACAGCATTTCTCTTTCTGAGCTTTCTGGGAGTGTTTGAGCATCCATGGATTGAAATGTCCATGGGTAGATGCTGAGACAGTGCCTGTACCCATCGGAGAGAGAACAATCCCTGCCTAGAACAAAACCCACACTTTCTAGAATGAATGTTGAACTATTTATTCTTTGTAAGTCATAGCAATGAGAACATGAAATCACAGAATTGTTCGGGTTGGAAAAACCTTAAAGGTTGTCAAGTCCAACCATCAGCCAGCACTGCTGCCATTGTCACCATGTCCTCAAGTTCCACATTCATGTGATTTTTGAACACTTACAGGGATGGGCACTCCCCCACTGCCCTGGGTAGCTGTGCCAGGCCTAGACAACCCTTTCCATGAGCAATTTTTCCTGATACTCAATCTAAACCTCCCCCAGCACAAATTGAAGCCATTTCCTCTCACCTTTTCTCTTGTTCCTGGGGAGAAGATGCTCACCCCTCGTTCCAGGTAGTTGTAGAATGCGATAAGCCCTGCTGAGCCTTCTTCTCTCCAGGATAAATCCACCACCAGGCAGGGCCCGGCTGATCCCTGCTCCCCCACCCTGCTGTCTGAGATCACATCCCTGTGAGAAACATGTTTTACTGTCTTGGTAAAATTTAAAAGGTTTAATAAAAAGATAATAGGAGATAAACATAAAGCAAAGGGTTAAAACGGCCAGATGCTTGGTAAGTTGCTAGGAGCACATGGCTGCTTTGGGAACACCTTTTAAAATATATTTTACAATACATTAACTTCTTGCATATGTATAGTTTGGGGTTTTTTTTAATAGTTGTAAATTTTTGGGGGAACTGTTTAGCATGGCCACTCTTTGGGTTCGCATTTTAGAGCATGCGTGTTTCTTGGCTTGTGGTTTAAATTTTTTTTTTATTACTTTTTAATTTGGGTGGTAGTCCCAGCCTTTTGTAGCTGGTGAGTGTTGATCATTGTTGTGTCAGCTGTAGGGTTTGTATTACATGTTCACGGACTGTTATCTCAACTAAGCAGGTAGTTTAAGCATATTATTTTTACAAAACTTATGTCTAACTTTTGCTATTAGAAGAAAAGAAAAAAGCCTTTATTCATACAGAAAAGCTATTTTAACATTATACACATAACATTTATCCCAATATTTGCAAAAAGCCAACAATATGTCATGCACTTATAACATCCCCGTCTCCCTTTGTCCCCAGGCATCCGGAGAAGCGCCAGGAATGGCTCCTTGCTGGTGGCCCTGTGCCTGACCCTGTCGGCCCTGTGGAGCGGCTACGGCGTGATCCTGGTGCTGGCCGGGCAGGGCGCGCTGCCCGCGCCGGGGGACGCCCGCGACGCCCTGCTGCCAGGCCTGGCCACCTCCACGCTGGCCCTGCTGCTGCAGGCCCTGGTGGGCTTCCTCTCTGGAGAGCCCTTCCTGGCCCTGCTGGCTACTGCCATGGCCCTGGCCACTAGCCACGAGGTTGCCCTGCACTACAGCTCCTCGCTCGGCCCCTCGGCCGTGGCTTGCAGCCACCTCCTTGTCTGCTTGCTCGGGGGCTACTTTGCTCTGGGGAGGATCCTTTACTTCCTGACCAAAGGGAGAGTTGCCCTCCCTGGCACGGATCTGGCTGAGAAAAAGGCCCAAGAGCAGGGCTGGGCCAGCTCTGGCAACCCCTTTGTAGCCCCTGGGCTGCTCCTGAACATGCTGTGGGCCAGTGTTTTCTGCTGCAGGCTCCTGGGGGTCACCCACAGGCTCTTCGTGGGCCACGTGCCCTGGCTGTGGGTGGTTGGCACCTTCCAGGTTGGCATCTGTGTGCTGTCCTACCGTGCCATGGACGTGCTCATGGCCACAGCCTTCGGCTTCACTGCCATCCTCAGCTTCGCTGGGGGCTACAGCCTCCTGCACCCCACCTGGCAGCCGGAGGAGCCAGCTCTCCCCACTCCACTCCTGGTGGTCTTCTCCATCCTTTTTGCTCTCCTGGCTCTCTTTCTCTCCCTCCAGAGCCCTGTGGATGGCCTGTACTTGCTGGTTTTTGTCACCTACTGCATTGCCTTGGCTTGCAGCCCCAGGGGCTTTTTCGCAGCTGGCCCCCAAGGCGTGGCCGTGGCCATTTTTGTGGCCTCGGCCTCAGTGGCTCTCATTCACCTGTACAATGTGAGGGCCAGGGCCAAGATCCCCACAGGGCAGGGGGCTGTGAGGGCCCTCCTGGCTCGCAGCAGCCTCCTGAGGCTCCGTGAGGGGCCCGGCCTTCACGCTCCCTACCTGGGCTACTCCAAATACGCCGACGCAGAAATCCTTGCCTACGCCTGCAGTGTCCTGGCTTCTTTTGCCCTCACAGCCACAGGAGACCCCCAGGCTCCCCTTGCCACCGTGGTCATTCCATGGGTGGTGGTGGCTGGTGGCATCCTGAAGCTCCTCGGTGGCTCAGTGGCTTTTGCCCGGGGTAAAACCCTGGAGAGCAGCGCCTTCATCCTCTACGCTGTCATGTGGATCATCTGGGGCCTGGCAAGGTTTGCTGGCCTCCAGGGCACCTCCAGGAGCTTCCACGCCGCCGTGGGCATCGTTGCCTTCGTGCTCTTTAACAGCTTCGTCGTCTTCTGCTCGCTCTTCCTCAACACAGCCTGGTTCTTCTACTCCCTCACCTTCATGCTGGTGGCTGGCAGCTTCCTGCTGGACTCCATCCGTGCTCTTCCTGCTGGATATGACATAGCTGCCAGCCTCATCTTTGGGCTGGTGAGCTTCTACTGCTTCCTGGCTGCCCTGGCCAGCAGCACCTTGCAGGGTGTGTGCTTGCCCATGGGGAAGCCCATGGTGCAGCTCAGTGGTGTTGGGGCAGGAGCCACCAAGTGCCTTCACCTGCCTGCCAGGAAAGCATCCTCAGTCAAGAGAATTGCAGGTAAGGGGGACAAACAGGATGGAATGTGGGGAGGGAGGGGAAATTCTGGGAGGTTTTGTAGCAGAACGCTGTGAAAAAGGCATTATCCCAATCAGAGAATCACAGGGTAGGTAAGAGCCTTAAAGCCCATCTTGTTCCATGGGGACACCTTCCACCAGACCAGGCTGGATGGTCTGAGTGATGTGGAAACCTGGGTGATGTGGTGGTGTTTTGGTAAAGATTCATTTTGAAGCCATCAGAGTTGTGGAAAGAGTTTTGGTCCCCACTTTGCCAAAAAACCAAAAAGATGTGGCGAAGCTGGAGAGGATCCAGAGAAAGGCCACAAAGATGATCCAAAGCCTGGGAAAGGCTGAGAGAGTTGAGCTTGTTCAGCCTTGGGGAACTGAGATTTAGGGGAGATCTTCTCACCATGTTTAGTGTTTCAGGGGGGCTACAAAGGAGAAGGAAACTCCCTTTTAATGAGGAATAATGGAAAGGACCAGGGACAATCTGTACAGGTTATTCCTGGGGAGAATATCAGAATTCCTGGGCCAAGTTACAGGAGTCACGAGCTGAGTGGAGCAGTGAATTCCCTGCTGAGTCTTCTGCACCATTTCCCTGTGTCCTCATCCTGTCTGAGAATCCTCCAAGGAATCCTCCAAGCTGGGGCTGCCGAGGAGAGGAGAGGAGAGGAGAGGAGAGGAGAGGAGAGGAGCCCTCTGTCATCTCCCTGTGTCCATGCCAACAGATATCCTGAGGAATGGTGGCACCTGTGGCATCCCCACCGACACCGTGTACGTGCTGGTGGCCGCCTGCAGCCGGCCTGACGCCGTGGAGAAAGCTCACAGGTGAGTCCTGGTACCTGGGCTCAGGAACTCTCCAGAACTGCTGCTGAAAGTGACAGCAGCTCAGCCTCGGTGGGAACAACGAGGTGGGGAGAAGATCCAGGTGAGGAAAGGTGGGAATTGAGCTGGAGTTGTGTCCTGAGGCACTGGAAGCTGATGGAGCTGGGTAACCTGGACACCACCAGAAACCCAAACCAGTTGCAAACAAGGCAGGGTGTTGTTTTTATTTGGAAGTTGTAAGAACTTGTTGTTCTTTTTTGTTGGCACAACAAAACCCCTCTGGTGACAACAGACTCTCCATATAACTCCTCACAAGGAGTGTGCAGGGTTTTTTGTGTATTGTGTGTTCCGAGGGACTTTGAGTTGATGATTTACTATAATTATTTGTGTTGTAGTTTGCTTGGTGTTTTTTTGTGGGTTTTTTTTTTTTTTTGTTTGTTTGTTTGTTTGGTTGGTTGGTTGGTTTTTAGTTTCTTGGTAGGGGTAGAGGTTTTTATTCCCATTTATTTTGAAATGACACTGATTTCTCTTTTTCCATATCTTGGGTAATGATTTGGTGTTTTCGTATTTTGTGTAATTATTTTTTAATATATTTAAATTTTTTTACACCTGAAACATGGTGGGTTTTGCTGCTATTATTTCTGTGGAGTTTGGTTGAGGAGTTATATGGAGAGTTGTGAGGAACCCCTCATATTGGTGGGGTTTCCTCAGAATTTGGACCTTTACCCATCAGTACAAGAGGAATTAAAGCCTTGAATTGAAAACAGACATTCCTGACTGGAGCAGCCATTGATGTCCTACTTTTACTCCAGACTGGGGCAAAGCCTGCACACCTCCCCTTAGCTCTAGACCTCACCAACAGCTCCCTTTCTTTGAAATTAAACTCTTGTCTTAGTTCCAGCCTCATCTTTTCCTCCTCCTTTTCCAGGTCCAAGCGCCAGGCTCAGGATCGCCCCATGTCCCTCTGGATCTCCAGCCTAAAGCAGCTGGAACCTGCCAGGCATTTGTTCACTCCCCTGCTCTGGGACTTCATGGAGGCTGCTTGGCCATCTCCCATCAGCTTGGTCATTCCCAGAGGTGAGGAAACTCTGCTGTGGAGAGATTTGGGTTTGGAATTCCCAAAAACCACGAGCCCCTGCCACCCTCGCGTGTCCCGCAGGGATATTCCTGCCACAACCACTGTGCTTGGGCTGGTGCAGATCTCTGACTCTGCCTCTGCTTGGTGCAGGTGAGTGGCTGGATTTCCTGGGGATGAAGGACTCTGCCAAATATGTTGGGACCCCTCAGAGCGTGGCCGTTCGCATCCCCGACTGCTCTGTGACCACACATCTCATTGACCTGGTGAGTCCTAGCACCCCGGCCCAGAGACCTGAGCCCTCCTTTGGGAGGGGCTGGGGCCTGCAGGCAGCTGGGAGGGTTTTTATGGCAGCAAAGAGGGGAAGCGGAGCAACCAAAAGGTCAGGAAATTAGGAGAATGCCCTTGACAGACACAGTTGCATTTCCAGCATAGAGCACTGCTGGAAGCACGGACTTGTGTGAGGCCAGAATAACTTCAGAAGGTGCAGAAATAGCCACAGGAACCTTCAGGTGATCACCATAGGTGATACCCTGAGTGTTGTAGGTCTAGGCAAGTGCTGATGCTGGAAAGCAAGACCTCATTTCATGGCCATCATCACCAAACCCAAATTTGCCAGTGCTGGTCCCCCCAAATACAGTTTGGTGAGGTTGTAGTTGCCTGCAAAGAAGGTTCCTCACCTGGGTCAGCCACACTGAATCTCCTCAGGGTCACAGATGAAGTTCAGAGCTCAAGACAGCTGTGTGATCCCAAAAGTCATGCTCAGAGCTTTGATTGCTGTGTTTGTGTGTCCAGGTTGGCCCCATTGTGGTCACATCAGCCAACCCCACGGGAGAGGCTGACACGACCCACCACAACCAGGTGTATGCCAAGCTGGGAGACAAGGTAACCAACAGATGTGGGCTTGGAAAAATGGGAACAATGCAACCCCCTTGTTTCCAGAAGGAAAATCAATACATGATATCAGGAATCTGGGAAAGACTCAAATTTAAAAAATCCCGTGGATGCTCCTCATGTTGGTGTCAAGGAAGATTTTAAAACACAGATCTTGGTGTGAAACCAAGCTGTACACAGTGTAGTTGTGGCTTGGCAATGTGAGTCCAACATGGGATGATGGCAGCAACCAAAAATTCCTTCTTGCCTACAAGCAATCAAATCCTGGATGTGCCAGGGCTGCAGCTGGCACCAGACTGTGAGAGCTGAGGGATTCCCACCTAAGCCTGGTTTAAAACTCCAAAAGCTCCAAAACATTCCTGGCTTTTAGAGCTGTCATGGAAGTGCCATGGTCATGGCCTTTCAGTGGTTCTAGTTGGATTTTCAGAAAGATTCTTCCCTCACCCAGAGGGTGCTGGGCACTGCCCAGGCTCCCCAGGGAAAGGGCACAGCCCCACAGAGCTCCAGGACCCTTTGGAAGGGTGGGATTGGTGGGGTGCAGGGCCAGGGGTTGGATTGATGGTGCCTGTGGATCCATCCAGCTCTGGATAATTCCACGATTCTGAGATTTCACTGCTGAGTTCTGAGGGTTTTACATTTT
Source organism: Turdus rufiventris (assembly GCA_013186435.1). Classification (NCBI taxonomy): domain Eukaryota; kingdom Metazoa; phylum Chordata; class Aves; order Passeriformes; family Turdidae; genus Turdus; species Turdus rufiventris. Next base: position 4,100,225 of record PYHW01010359.1, on the reverse strand, counting down.
GTGTCATCACGGCACAGCTTTAAACAAGAGGTGGCACAAACCTTCCACCTCTAACTCCTCAAAAATCAAAACTTCACATTTGCTTTGTGGAAAAAGGAAACCTGCCTGTGCTGTGTTGCTGACCTGCACCCCGCTGAGCTCTCCCTGTCCTTGCTTTGGGGTCATCCTCTCCAAATCCAGCACTGGTGTCTCTACAGCAGGGCAGGAAGGAGCAGCACTGCCTTTGATGAGAATGATTTGCTGCTGAGAGGGAAAACTCCCCCGTTCTGAGGGGAATTTGGTGTGGAAATGTGCTGTTTGCAGGTGGATGCAGTTCTTTGTGGTGGGCCTTCTCCAGAGAACATTGCCTCCACTGTGGTGGACTGCACCAAGATCGACACCGGGAACATCGGGTTCTTCCGCGTCGGCATCATCCCCAAGTCCCAGGTGAGACTCAGCTGGGTTTCAGTTCCATTCCCTCTCTCCACTGAACGAGTTTCAGCCTGGCCCTTCCTGATTCAGTAAGGAGACAAAGGATCTGTGATAGCATGAGGAGTTATCCCAGGCTGGGTGAGGGACACGAGCAGAACCTACATTTCTGTCCTGAGCACCTCCAGTGCAATTCCCCAAAAATGGGGCTGATTCCTCCATGGAATCGAAGACCATGGACCTCCATGGATCTCCATGTTCACCCATCCCAGAGACCTCTGAGCACAGAAATTATTTGTGCCATAAAAAAGAAAGAGAAAATCCTGTGGGAGGTCTGCCCATGGGGCACCTTTAAAGATCGTTTCCAACCCAGTTTTTTATAATTATTTCAACAGCTGGAGAAGAAATGAGTGCTCTCCGTTAATTCCTGACCCACTCCCAGCTGTGTTTGCTCATTCCAGGTGCTGCAGATCCTGGAGCAGGTGCAGAAGAAACACCTGGTGGTGCCCAGCAGTGCCACCAGCCCCACAACAGGCTGGGAAGAGCTCCAGGCTCGTGGCCACACTGTGCACAACGGGGTGGGCAGAGCTGCCCTGGGGGAGCCGGGGCTGGACCCCGACTCCGAGCACCACACCCGCTTCTGATCCCACAGCTCTGCGCTCGTCTGCTGGAAAATGTGGGAAATGTGGGGAAAAACAATGGCATTTCGGCCAAATTGGGGAATGGGAGAGGCTGCCCAGCTGCAGGGGTGACTCATCTGTCTTCCCATGGACACTGCTCACACATCCCTGCAAACCACAGGAAAATTTTCCCTTGGGGACACTGCCGGCTCTCCCTGGAGATCAGTCATGACCAAAGGGTGGTCCTGGAGTCCCAGAGCTCCAGCCCAGCTACTGGGAGGGAATGCCTTGGATTTGGGGAATCCCAAATTTCCTGGGTTTGGAGAAGCGATGCAGAATTGTGGTGGGGAAGAAACACTGTGTGAAACTTGAATTACACAGAATGATTTAGGTGGGGAAAGACCTTTCCAACCCTTGAGCCCCCAGCACTGCCAAGTCTGTGTCCCCACAGCTGCGTCCCCTGTCCCCAAGTGCCACACCACGTGGGGAAGGAGGAGGGGAGATGAGTCCAGGTGCTTTGCTGGTGGATCCAGTGGGCTTGGCAAAGCCTGGGGGTGTCCCCTGCTGAGTTTTCCTCACAATCACCCATGTTTGATCCCACCTGGGAGGTGCTTCCTCTGTTTTCTTCCTCAATGCTCCAAAGAAACGCCAGACCTGAGGTGTGAGGTGCCACTCCTGCATTTCACACTCAGTGCCAGGCAGCAGTTCCCATTTGGATGACCCCAATATATCCTTTTATATCCTCCAAGGTGCTGGAGCTTTAGGGAAGACCTCCCTTCCCACGTTAGGAATTTCAGGAGCCCAATCCCCACGTGTTTGAGGATGCCAGGACCTGTTATCTCAGCCCAACCCTTCCCATCTCATGGCACATTTCCTCCAGAGTGCAAATCCCATGGGATCAGGGGAAGGAATTCCAGCTGTTCCAGGCAGTCATTTGTCTTCTCCAGGGGCATAACTTCTCTGCAAACTCTGAAATTTCCCCTGAAACACAGGGAAGGAGCTGGAGATGTGCTCACCCATGACCTTACTGGCATCACTGGGACGCGGTGGAAAGGCTCCTGCAGTGGAGCAATGGGAGGATCTGGACTTTTTAGGAAGGACAGGCAGTGTGGAGTGGTGGCTGCTGGCCAGGAGGAGTTGGGAAGGACCCAAAAAATCTCTCAAACCCTCATGAGGAGTTTTCCTTGGCCAACACTGCAGTTATGGCTCCTTCCAGCTCCAAAAACTGCTGATCTTCTTCTTACCTGACTCAGGTGCAAGGTGCTGATCAAACTCCAGCTGAAACCAATCCGTTACTCATTGATTTCGCCTGAAGTTGTGCTGGAATTTAAGGATAAAAGTGGTGCAGGCAGAGGAACTCTGCCAAAATGGGGTTTCCTCAATCATCCTCACAGAGCTGGCTCTCTCTCCCTCTCTTCCTGCAGAGAAAATTCCAGAGAATTCAGTGTGTTCAACAATTCTGCTGGTCTACTTCCTCTGTCTCTTTGGAGTTCATGGAAACTGGTTTTTAGGATGCAATAAAATAATTTCAATAAACAGATCTTACTTGGGGCTGTACAATTGTGACAAAACCTGGTGGGGCTTTGGGTTCTGGATGTTTGGGGCTCCTGGCTGAGCAGGAGCAGGATCTGAGCAGGATCTCAGGAGGGAATCAAATTGTGACACTTCCAGGGTGGAGAAGAGGAGGGAGGAAGGAGAAAACTTCTTACAGCAGCTCAGAAACACCAGAGCTGAATTTCACCCCTTAATCACAAAAAAAAAAAAAAAAAAAAA
>PYHW01010359.1:4073156-4092977 GCA_013186435.1 Turdus rufiventris | reverse complement strand
CACAGCAACAGCTGAGCTGGACTTTCCACAGATGTTTAATGGAGATCCCGCTCTCCATCTCACTTCCAAGGTCTCAGTCTCAAAAACCTGGGATGTGAGCCCAGGAAAGGTGGAGGCCTCGTCCAGTTCTCTCCATTGCTAAACTTTAATATGGAACAGCAGCTCTGGGGGGTTCATAGCTGAGCACTGGAGCTGTCCCTTCCATGAGACTGGGATGAGATGGGCTTTAAACCTCCCAACCCAAACCAGCCTGGAGTTTTGGGATTTCTGAAATGGTTTTGCACAGCAGCAGGTGGATTTGAGGTTGCCTTCTCTGTGGTGCTGCAGATTTTGGAGATTTTGGAGCTTTCTGGACGTGCTTTGCCCAGAACTGTTCCTCCTGCCCATTGCAGAAGTGAGTCCCAGCAGATCCCTGGTGGGAGTTGGTCGTGTAGGTGTTTTTGCCTTTGTTGTTTTTCATTCCTACTCTGCACAAAATTATGTTTAAATTGATAAAATGCAAATTCACAGAGCTGTGATCTAACTGCCACCAGGGAGACTCATTTTCCTGCCTGTTAAAATTAACTGACAAATGGAATTCTTTGATCCATCAGTAAAAAACCCCGAGAAGAAGGAAGGAGACAGGTATGGGCAGGGCAGAACCGAAACCAGAGCCTTGATGTGGGAAGGGCAGCACCAACTCCTGGCCTAGGGAGGATTTCCTTATTTTTAGACTAAATAATGACTTGGTAAAAACTGCCAGCAGAGAGTCCAGGCAGGAGGATGAGCTGGTTCTCTGTGCTGAGGCAGAGCTGGGAATTCAGTTTTCATGGGAGCCCTGGGGTGCCCAAAAATGCTGTCACCCCCCAGGCACTGGTCCCTTGGTCCCAGAACAGACCTGGCCATGGAGGGCTGGATGGTCACCCCTCAATATTCTCTTCCCAACCTCCTGGAGCACAGCTGGAATGTCCTGCACCACCACTGGCACTGGGGCTTTAATTCCTTGACAATGTGAACGCTCAGTTTTGTAGCAGCATTTCCCACCAGCATTTTTTTCAATAAAACAATTAATAAAATAATGTCCTGTCACCTAAAGCCTCCTGTCCCTCTCCCTGCACACACCAGGGGCTGCTCCTCTCTCCCCATCCCTAAAAATGATTTCACTGGAGCTCAGCTCACTTTGGAGCAAACACCAAGGTGAGAAGGGGGGTGGAAATGAATAAAACCATCCACAGGAGAGACATAGGAGCAAACGTGGCCAGATTTGCATCCTTCACCCCTAACTCTGGCTGGCAGTGCTGCTTCCTTCGGGAAATGAGCCTTTCCCTTTGGGATGAGCCTTCTCCAGCGTGCAGCAGGATGGAAAACACAACAACAGGGGTTAAAAACCAGCACCAGTTCTGCTGAAAGGCCCCTGTGTTCAGGGAGCCTGACTACAGGAACTGAAGGCTCCTGTTGTTGATCCAAGGGAGGTGTTTGTTTCCCTCTCACCTTGCAAAGGCTCTGGAGAGCTGGGGAATTTCCTTTGGAGGAATTGTGGCAATGTGACATTGGGGACCTTGCTCCAGCTCCCAACTTTCTCGTGCTGGGTTCGTGTGTCAGAGACCCAGCACGGTGCAGCTCACTCCCCTGGGGGATGGGCTCCGAGCTGTTTTCCAGCCTGGTTTGTCCTGGGAACTGCTCAGACCCCACTAAGGAATTCCATCATTTGTTTGGCTAAAGTGGCAGAACCAACAACACAAAGAACACCAGAATTATTTGGGTTGAAAGGGAATTTAAAGATCTCCTGCCATGGGCAGGAACATCTTCACTATCCCAAGTTTTTCCAAGCCCTGTCCAACCTGGGGCTTCTAGAGATGAATTTAAAGGGAATTTAAAGATCTGCTATGGGCAGGGACATCTTCCACTATCCCAGTGTCCAACCTGACCTTGGGCACTTCCAGAGATGGAGCAATCATCCCTACCATCAAAAAACATTTTAGTTAAAATGCTGTGAAGTACATTTCACAACAACATCAATTCTTTATCTGAGATTTATCATGGCCCCTCAACCAGCAAATCTTGTCCCACAGCCCCCAGGGATGCTGGTCAGAAATTCCCAGCTGTGTGAGCAAGGCACAAATAACCTGGTGCAGTGGAAGGTGTCCCCAAGGCAGGGATTAGGAAAAGGATGATCTTTAAGGTCCCTCCCGACCCAAACCATTCTGGGGTTCCCTGATTCCCCAAAACATTTTTTTCTAAAGGAAATACCAATAAATAAATAAATAAATTCTCTTTTGTTTAGAAGCAACACTAAAAAAAAAAAATCAAATTTATTTCCTTCTTTGCAGCAAAGAGAGGTGAGAGCTTGTTCCTGGCACAAACGGATTGTGCCATTTATTTTGTTAATTAAAAAAAAAAAAAGAAAAAAAATCCTGTTTTTCTTTTTTAACACCTGATGGTGGAAAACAGGTGCAGAGCAAACACATCTGAGCCATAATTACTCCTGAGTCACCAGAACACTCACGAGATGCCAGTGCCAAAGTGAGCAGCCCAGACCATGGTGACTGTTTGGGGTTTTATTTTCCTCTAAGATAATTTGTTTGTTTCCTTATTCAGTAAATCATAAAAACTCAATTAGTGCGTTAAATTTTACACCCTTGGCTCTCAGCTGCCTGTAAGTACAGAGAGTTTATTGATCTCATTGTGCTCTGCTGGGAGGGGAGCTCTACATTTTATAAGGAATTTATATTAATTATATACATTTATGTATAAATTTATATCAATTTTATAAGGAAATACTAATTCTGGTTCTCCCTGAAATGAATCCATAAACTCCAGTAATTTTTTTATCTTGCCCCACTTTTAACATAAATTCTGGATTTTTTGTAGCTCTGCTTGGAATCTGTTTCTATTTTCAGCCCTGATTTCCCATCACGGTGCTTCTCACATCCCAGGTAACTTTTCCATCCTTGGATTTGCCAAATCCTGCCTGGTTGGGGTGAGCAGTGAAGTTGGGGAACTCCACATCCTCACAGGAGCTGACACCTCCCATGACACCAGGGATGGTCTAACACAGATCACAGGTCAAGAACTCTTCTCCTTTTCTGTTTTCTTAGGGTTTTTCTGCCCTTCCAGCAGTTTATAGCCAATATTAACAAACCGGCCTTGCTCAGGAAGTTCAAGTCGTTTTTCAAGCATTAAGGTATTTAAACATGAGACGAGTCCCGTGTTGTGGCACCTCACCACATGCCTTAAAGTTAAGCCTCTGCTGGATGGTGATGAACCTCAGCTGGCACTTTGCCATTTATTAATAAGTGTTTATCACACAACCAGGGAAAAGGTTTGGCTTGGAAGGGACCTGCAGCTCATCCCATGTCATGGACACCTTCCACCAGGTTGTTTAGTTGTTCTAAGGCATGTGCAGGGAGGAGAGCCTGACCCGAATTCCACTTCCAGATGCTGGCACGGGCTGGGAAACCACAGGAGGCTGGGAATGCCCAGCTGTGCCCCGCTGGGTTTGCAGGGTTCCACCCCAGGAGCTCTGCCAGGCACCTCCAGCCGGGACTTTGGGGAGCTGCTTGGATGGAACAACATCCATGAGCTGGAGAAGGAGTGAGAGCTGCTATTTATGGGGAATGTTTATAAATCCTGAGTTCAAATGGGATGGCAGCACCAGCGGCAGTGCCAAAGCTCAGGGATGGAGCTGGTGTTGAAATGTCAGCAACAAGGCGTGGGAGGAATCCAGCCTCAGGGCTCCCACATTTCCCTGTCCAAATCCCACAGAATCAGAAGGAATCCTACCCCAGATCTCCCAGATTTCACTGCCCAAATCCCACAGCAGGTGAGAAGGTGTGATGTGGCCTGAGGGAGAATTCCACGAGCAAGATCCTCCAAAACAACGATAAGGAGCAGGGAGTGACCCCAGGCAGTGACCTCCCTGCCCAGAGCAGGAGGGAGCAGAGGGAACAAGGCAGGGAACTGGCAGAGATCTCCCACTTGGACACTGCCTCCAGGATGGGAAAAACATTACAGAAAATCCGTACAGAAAACCTCCCGTCTGTCACGCACCTCGCGCTGTTTTGAAGCCCTCGGGTCTAACTCATTGTTTCCTTTGTTGAGGTTTTTTGTTTGGCGAGTGGATTCCCTCATCCTTGGCTCCTCCTGGGGCTTGTTTGCTTTGGAAGAGAGGGAGGTTCTGTTCTCTGCTCCTGGCAGGGATTTCTGCCCCTCCACAGCGGGTCCTGGGGACAGCCGCACTCAGCCCAGGGGCAGGGGGTGATGCTAAAAATCCCTTCCAACCCAAGGCAGCCCATGAACTCCAAGCCCTCATCTTGGCCATGGATACTCACGAAGGTCTTTGGCATTTTCAAGGAGTTGAGTGGCCAGGGATAAGCTGGGGAGGGGCAGGGAAGGAATGGGGTGAATTACTGCTGTAACTCTCTGTCAGAAATTCTCTGTCACAATTACACCTCCCTGCATTTATTCCTTCCCCTGGTGTTTACTCGTGGAGCTTTGCCATTTTGGGAGGATGAAGAGATCAAAGGAAACTCAAAGCCTCGTGTTCCAAAAAGAGCATTTATTGAGTGGGTTGAGGAATTTTCAAACACACAGGTCTGAGTGTTGTGGAAGGGGATGCACAAACATTGTATTCACAGCCCGATGCACTTCGGAAACACGGGAGCTCTGGGAATTCCTGCAGCAAAGCTCCTGGAGGTTCCAGGTCCTTGCAGAGGACAAACAACAAATCACTGCAGAAAGGGCCCAGGAGAGGCCCCAGGTGAGGAAGTGCTGCCGTTCCCAAGGAGGCAAGAGCTGGATCAGAGAAGGAATGGCTCTCCAGCAGAACAAGGGACACCTCATGTTTTCAGGCAGAGCAGAATTTGTTCCTTGGCTCAGGGAAGTTCCTTTGGTTCAGACCACTCTGTTCTTCACCCTCTCAAAGATCTGCATCACTTTTCCTGCCGGGATGCAGCCTTCCCGCACGATGGTGATGCCACCTTCCCAGAGGGACAATGAACACATCAGGACAATCCCCAAAGGGGCATAGAAAGGAGTTTTGAGGAACATCCCTCACCAGCAAAACCACTCAAAATAAAGTTGTGTTGAAGGACCAGAAATGGGTCAGAAAGTGAAACCAATGAACACTGACCTCACACTTAATTCAGGAGTTTGGTTTTCCACTAATGAATTCCTCTCAAATGTCAGCCCAGAGCCACCCAGGACACCTCAGAGTGTGCTGCTGCATCACTGTGGGCAAGCTCCTGCACCACCCTCGTTGTGGTGGGCTGAGGCAGCATCCATCCCTCCTTCCAGCATCACCCACCCTCCTTCATCACCCATCTCCTTCAGCATCACCCACCCTCCTCCCAGCATCACTCACCCTCCCTCTCAGAGCATTTCCCCCCTGACAAGGCAGATTTTCCTTGCACAACTGGGTTTGTCCTCCTGCCCTGCTCCCTGTCAACACAGAGGTCCTCCCAGGACATCTTTTGTTTGCTTCTCTTCATCACCATGTTTGCAAAGGTCCAGGCACTCCAGAGCTGTTACTCTTGGAGCGCTCTGTGCTGCCAGACTGATAGAGCTTTGGAAAGGCATGGACAGCTCCCAGGAAAACGCCAGGGCTGACACACAGGGTGGTTCCCACACTCACTCTCATCAATCCTTGTGCAGTTGACCACAGTGGATGCCACCACCTCGTCAGACTCTCCATCACACAGAACACCCTCCAGCTTATGGCCCAGGCGCCTGTGAGGGTGGGGGGAAACATCAACAACCCTTCCAGGACCCTGCTATGACCTCGTGCTGGGTGCAGGGCACCAGAGCAGGGTGTGGGGGCAGGGGGCACTGCAGGGACTCACGAGATGACCATGTCGTGGTGGGTGCTGTCCACTTCCCCGCTGGGGTTGGCCGAGGTGATGGCCAAGGGCCCGGTCATGTCGATCAGGTGCACCAGCACCGTCAGGTCAGGCACTCGGATCATGATGCTGTCCTGGGTCCCCACCCTGCTGTACCCTGCTCCAACCCCTGCAAGGACAGCACAGGGCTGGCAGCTAAACCGCACATTAATGGCTTCTCTTCTGTTTTTTGGATTTTCTTGTTTGGACTTGGCTGTTTATTATCTAAACTACAGAGAGTTCTGTAGCACTTCTAGCTAACAAGCCAGAAGTGAGAAAATGGAGGTGGATCTAGCTCATTACAAGGTTTTTTAAAGGCTAACTAGCTAATTAAAAACTAATATCTATAATATTTATACTTTTGACCCAATGTCCAAACAGCTGTGACCTGCACTGCAGTACTTTCTATCCAACCAAAAACTACTGCCTGAAACCAAGAAGGAGGAACAAGGAAGAAGAGCCGATGACCCAAAACCTCCATCTTGTCCCATACCCATTACTATATTTTAAAGCCCCAAATTCCAAACCCTTCACCATGTGGAATCATGTGGAATCACACACTTCTATTCAACTGCACAACAGTGATTTTAACTCTATCACTCCATTTTGGAAGCTTTCTCCAAGTCCTCAAGTTAAAAGCAGTGTTCTTTTGGGGTCAGTGCCAGAAAGCACAGAAAGCTCAGAACTCCCACAGCTGAAGGTTCCAACAGAGGAGAGCAGTTTGGGGTCCAGCTGGGTGAAAAGCGAATGAGTCACAGCTGGAGACATCCCAGCTGTTTCCACAGACATGGGATCTCCCCATATCCCAAATCTGACTTCCTGTGACCATTGCCCACCCTCCACCACCTCCTTCTGCCTCACAGAATCCACTGAGCTGCAGAAAACCTTTGAGATGATTGAGTGCGACCCCAACACCACCAGAGCATGGCACCAAGTGCCACATCCAGCCTTTCCTCAGGCTCCTCCAGGGATGGGGACTCCAACACCTCCCTGGGCAGCCCCTGCCAAGGCCCAATCACCTTTTCTGGGCTGATTTTTTTTCCATGGAGCGAAAAATCTAGGAAGGTTTTTTTCCTGATGTCCAACCCCTGTACAGATTAAGGCTGTGTCCTCTTCTCCTGTCCTGTTCCCTGGGAGCAGAGCCTGACCTCCCCTGACTGTCCCCTCCTGTCAGGGAGTTGTGCAGAGCCACAAGGGCCCCCCTGAACCCCCTTTTCTCCAGGCTGAGCCCCTTTCCCAGCTCCCCACAGGGTTTGTGCTCCAAATCCTCCAGTTCCCTCACTCTGTGCCATTTCCACGCCTGCCAGGAGCCAGGGCTGGGGTGGATCAGCCCAGTGCCCGCTCACGGTGCCTGCCTGTGCTGGGAGGGCAGAGGGATAAGCAGGGATGAGCAGGAGCCTCTCATCTCAGGGGTGCCCCACCCTGCTTTGCTCATTCCCGGTGAACAGCAGGGGGCTCAGGACAGGGGGGACCCTCCCAGGTTGAGGAGCCTCCCTGGCTCTGGGTGAAGAGCTCATCCTGCTGGCTCCTACTCCTGGTGAGTCACTCCAGCTGATCAACACCCTCTGCTGAGCATCCTCCACTGCATCTGGGAGCTCCAGGGGAATTGCTTGGGAGAAAACCACCGGAATCTCTCCCCATCCCATCCCAAATGGGGGTGGGATTGCAGACCTGACATGCTGAAAATGTGAAAGAGGGATGGAAGGGCTGTGCTGAGAACATGAAAGGGGGACAGAAGGGTTATGCTAAGAACACAAAATGAGGATGGAAGGGTCATGCTGGAAACACAAAAGGGTCATGCTTGAAATACAGAATGATGATGGAAGGGCTGTGCTGAGAACACGAAAAGGGAATGGAAAGGTTATGCTGAAAACACAAAATGAGGATGGAAGGGTTGTGCTGGAAACATGAAATGGGGATGGGAGGGTCGTGCTGCTCATCTCACCCAACTTCTTCAGCCACTCTCCCTTCTGGATGATGCAGCCAATGCCACCAGGATAAACATTTTCCATGAACTCCCAGAGCAGGGGGCTGATGGGCGGGGCAGCTGCTCGCAGCTGCTCCAGGTTGGAAATAAAGATGCAGATGGGCTTCTCTTGAGGCCTGTCCTGAAAAAAACACGGGGGAATGATGGAGAGTGAGATGAAGAGGGAAGGTTTGCCTGGAAAAGCTCACAGGCTGCTGGGATCCTGGTTTGTGTGATTCCCCAGGGAGCTCCAGGCAGGGAAGGTGCTGTGTCTGCACCATGCTGAGCTGTGATGGGTGCCTGTGGTGGTTTGTAAAGATTTTTTTAAAAATTTTAAAAGTATTAAACTGAGTAAATTGTTTCTACATGCAATCAATAGTAAAATAGTAAAAAAAAAAAAAAAGTTGTAAAAGAAAAAAAATTTTCTTAAAATTTTATTCTTATTATTTTTCCTTATAATTTCTAATAATAAAAGTTTTCTTTATATCCTCTAAAATTTAAGCCCATTTTACCTTGCTTCTAATTCTATCTCACAAAAACAAAAACAAAAAATTATTCAAATAAACACACTAACAATTTAACCCAAAACACATAACATAAATTAGCACATTTACAAAAAAAAAAAAAAAATATCAAATTAACAAACCAAAACCACTACAATGCCTCAGATGAGTGCAAATGAAAGAGGAGCCAGAGCAGCAGACTGCCCTTGGGAACTTCTGGGGTGCATCCAGTTCCCCCTCTTTAATCACATCCATCACAGGGATAATGATGCCCTGTTCAATATCAGCATACTTGGGATCTTACACACCAGGAGTTTGATTTTTTCCAAATTTCTGCTGGTGTAAGTCAAACACACCAATTTGTGATGGGATAAAGGATGGAGAACTCAACCCCCTGCAAGCCAAGACCTCCATTATCCTCCTTGCAGCACTTTGAAAGAAGCCTGGTGAAATAAATTCGGTGTGAAAGCAGAGGTGGAGATGGAGGGGAAATCAAACGAGCTCACAAAGCCGTGTCACTTCAGTCCTCCACTGACATCAGCTTCAGTGGGGCCAGGTGACTCAGGAGCTGGGCATGTATTTACATTCTGCGTGTATTCCCTCATCGCAGCGAGGTCAGCGTTGGCAGCGGAGCAGCGCACAAGAGACGCCCTTTGTGGTGCTCTGTTATGGTTATTTCTCCAGGCTAGCCAGGAAATTGCCTCATGGGCAGCAGACAGGGCCAGGCTGCAAAAGCTGTGAACTCTGGGGCTGCTTCCAGCTCTGAGTGGCTCCAAAAGTCTGGGGGAACGCAGCACTGGGATTCTGATTCAGCACTTTGTGAGGCACGGAGGACAAACAGGTTTGGAGCTGCTTGTGAGTGCCTGTTCCTGTTTGGGGTTATGCTCTGTCCATCCCCAAGGGTGTCTCTGCCTAATTCCCAGCACTCCAGCCTGCAGCAGAGGGGCTGTAACTTGGATTGCTCAGAAAATGGTCCCTGATGCTCATGAGCTCTGAATTGTAGGGCAACCTCAGAGCAGGGACTCCCCTTTGTGCCTCACAGACAGCACCCAGAGCCAGGCAAGCAGAGCCATGAATGCCCACCTTGATCCTGTAGACCTTCTCGATGGCCTGGGGGTGTTTGCAGGAGGCTGCCAGGGCGTACACAGTGTCTGTGGGGACCCCGCACACGGCCCCCGTGTTCAGCAGCTCCGCGATGGTCCTCAGGCCACTCGTCAGGTGGGACTTGGGGCACACGCAGGGCAGGGGCTCCTCCCTGTCCTTCCTGGAGCTCTGGACCTGCCAGGGATCAGGAAACAACAAATAAGTAAAAATATGGACACAGGGTAGGATTTTATCCACCTGAATGAAGGGATCCTTCTGTAATCCCTCTAGGGATGTTTCTCCCAAAATAAGGGCGGTGAGTTCCCATTATTAAAGCCAAAGAGAGCAGCTCAGGGTGGACATTTCAACTAAAACATCCTAAAATTTCAACTAAATCCTAAAATTAGAGGAGATGAATCCCACCCAGCACAGCTTCCTGGAGAATTGGATGCTCTCCAAAGTGACCTAAGGAAACCGTTCGGGAATCCAAAACCCAGACGAGGATGGAGTTCCAAACATTCCCATGAAACGCTGATTTAATGGAACAGTTTCTCTGCAGCAGGAATTGGAACTGTCACATCCATCATCCTGGACTGGGGGAATTGTCCTGGTCACACAGATGGCAGAAGGAGTTTGAAGTTAAGATGGGGAATTCTTGCTGTCCAGTCTGAGAAACTTCTTAAACTCTCTGCTCCCAAGGGTTTGCTTTAAAACTCAGTCTGTGAGGAGTTCTTGGACTGGGGATGGCTGATTCCCCAGCAGCAAGGTGAGAGCTTTGTGCACACCCCTGCCCTTTCTCCACTGTTATTAGTGATGGAAGAGAGCTCATTCCCAGCTCACAGCTCCCTACAAAAATGCTGTGACAGGACTTTGAACAGCACTAAAGGATTCAGCAGAAGGGAAATCCCACAGGAATCTGCTCTGAAGGCCCCAGAATTTCCCTCTGAGCTTCAGCACCACGCCAGGATCTCTTACTGTGAGTAGAGGGGGTCCCATCACCAGGAGGTCCTTCCCAAACATGCAGTTGGTGAGTGAGGCTGCGGCTCCGTAGAAGCAGATGACACTGAGGATGCTCAACACCACAACTGGAAAAAAAATCCCAAAAGATTCAGAGGCAGGAAAGGGAAATTGAACCCCTCTCCCTGCAGGGATTTAACAGTGTGGATGTGGCACTTGGGGATGGGCTTGGATTTCATGGTGCTGTGGTTCCATTCTGTGGTGACAAAACCCTGGTGGAAAAGCTCCTGCTAATCCTGCTACAGCACTCCATGGAATTAAAACTGAAATTGTCACTCTCAGCAGAGCCAGAGCTCCAGTCACTGACAGTGGTGGCACATCCAGCTCATCCCACACCCCAGGGAGCATCCACTGGGAAGTGGAGCTGGACAGAACCTCTAGAGGTGCTCTGATCCAGCACTGTGGGTTTATTTGGAAGCTCAAGGTCCTGAGGGTGACAGAAGGAAAGATTTCCTTCTCCAGTCCTGCTTGCACACACCCCAGACTTCCAGGGAAAGAGAAACACTCTGCTTGATTTCCCCAAGCCAGGACCCACTCCCTGCACTTTGTGGGTGAAGGTTTAATTCGTGGTTTCCCCTAAAACTCACTTTCAAATGGCAAAGAGAGCTTCTCCAGTGTAAAGAGCAGAAAACAAACGGTCAGGAGCTCCATGGCAAGGGTCAGGCAGAGCAGCACCACGTTGAAAGAGGAAGCTGTGGAAAGAAACACAAACAAGAGGGACCCACATCAAGCACGGCCCATAAAACATCCACGAGGCAGCAGAAGAGCTCCTAAATCAACTGAGGCTTGTTTGGTCGAAGCCAGCAGCCCCAGCTCTGATCTCCCTGTCCGTAGAGGAGCAAAGAGGCACAGCCAAGGTCTGTTCAGCCCTCAGGTTCCACGGACATGCTGCCAAGCCCCTGATCTGCCAGGACACTGTGCTCACATGGAAAACACTTCCCCTGCAGCCAGGCAGGTTCTGATTTCCACCAGCTGGGCTGGAGCGTGGCTGTGGATGGGCGCCAGAGCGCCGAACACTTTCACCTGGTTTGATCCTTTTATTTTCTTTGAAATGTTCTTCCATTCCCTCGGGGCTGCCTCTCCTAAGCCCAGCTCAGCTTCTGTTACTGGCTGTGGGCAAAACATCTCCCTTCTTGCTTAATCAGAGTGGCAGGCAGAGCTGAGCCTCCCTCACTGAGCATCTCCACCGTGGAGCAACCACAGGAGGATTCATGATCTGACCCCGGACGCCCCTCAATAAACATCTCACGTGGTTCTGGGACTTACCCAAAATGATTAAAAAGGCATTGAGCACCAAAAAGGCAATGGAGCCAGCGGTGAATCCCTCGGTGTTCCCCGCCCCAATGCCCAGCAAGTGGCCTGAAAGAGGAGCAGCACATCTGGTTATGAGCAAACCACGGAGAGCAGCGTGGCAGGAGAGCAGCAAAGCCTCAGCTGGGATTCCCACAGCTCCAGGTGATGGATGGCGGCCTCCCAAAAACCCTCCCTCACCATGGTGACCTCCCAAAAACCCTCCCTCACCAACACCCGCTGCTGCTGCCACGCAAAGCGAGGTATTAACTGTGGGACTGGTGACAGCTGTCCAAAAAAAGCTCTGGATTTTACCTCCAGCTTGGAATACTCAGGGCCTGGCTGGACACTTGGGCAGCTCTGAAGGCACAGCTTTAACTTTCCCCACAGGTGCTAATTTTAAGAGCGCCTGGCACGGAGGCTGTGTGGACGCTCTGCCCACCTGGAGCAAAGTGCAGCTTTTAAAAGGCAGGCTCAGCTTCCAAGAGCTTCTTTCGTGGCTGTGACCAGCTGGGATGGACTTCTCCAGCCTCCTGAAGGAGAAATCCAGAACCTGGAGTCTCCCACTGCCTAAAGCATCTCCTGAGTTGTTATTCTGGGCTATAACAGCCCAGAGCCAGCCCTGTCTCACAATGTTTTTGCAGGGGAATTTGGCTTTTGTTGGAGTTGAAGGCACAGCTTGGACTCCTGGAGCTGAGAGCACCAAGCGCCCACAGCAATGGAGTGCGAACTGGGATGATTCGTGAGTTATCTTTTTCCAAGGAGGAACATCAGTACACCTGATGTCATTGACACTCCTGAAAGAAGGAATTCCATTGGAGAAGGCAATCTGAAACTCCCTGGAAGCAGCCTTTGACCCAGCAGCCACCCCGTGCTTTACCTGCCAGGCGCAGCCAGGTCCAGCCTGCCCAGAAGGCAGCGTAGCAGAAGGGGAGCACGGAGCCGAACCTCTTCCCGCCCTGCAGCTGGATCCGGCACACGAAGAGCTGCCCCAGGGCTCCAGGGATGAGCACAGAGGGGATGCAGAGCTGCTGCCTGCCCGGCTCAGCGCTGCCCTGCACAGCGGCGGCCGCAGCCAGGCCATTGCAGATGTAGAACAAAGCATCTGGCACGGCGGCACTGCAGCCGCTGGGGATGTCCTTGGACCTCGAGAGCCAGGTGTGGACAGCCCCCAGCATGGCTTGGAGAGCTGAGCTGGACACGGCCTGGGGTCCCACGGGAATCAGAGCCTTCTCCCCGATGGAGTTGATGAGGCTGGCGAAGGTGGCGTAGAGGGAGAGCGCAGCGCAGAGGCTGCAGGCAGCCCCCAGGAAGGGCCGAGCGCCTCGCAGCGGGATCTGGTGGATGAAGGCCGAGGTGAGGAGGATGAAGGAGGCGTTCTGCAGCATCTCCAGGGTGTCTTTATGAGTGGACATCACAAAGAGCAGGAGGGTGGCAGCCAGGAAGAACCAGGCTCCAAACATGGCCATCCTGCTGTCCTGAGCCACGGGCAGCCCCAGCACGGCGCTGAGCACAAACTCCTCCCAGCACATCACCAGCCAGAGCAGGCTGTGCATGCCAAACTTGGTGGTGTGGTAGCCATCCCCTCGGAGGTAGCTGTAGAAGCTGGAGAGCAGCTGGCAGGTGGCGATGATGGATACCCACGCTGCTCCCACACAGAACGTTTCCATGTAGCCAAAGAAGTAAAAGGTGAAGATGAAGGGGGACACAGTGTCGCAGATGTTTCCCAGGGCCATCGGCTCTGCGTACTTTGTGTTCTTCTTCTTTTCCTCCCCGAGGGCCTTGGAGGAGCTTTTCTGTGCCGATCCCAGCAGCAGGACATTGAAGAGGGGGTGCCCAAAGCCGGGCAGGACATACCTCTGGGTGATGCCCTTGAGGAGCAGAGCCACAGCCCCGTAGAGCCCGCACAGGACGATGCCCAGCTCCAGCACTGCAGACACCACCAGCGCCCAGTCCCCAAAGAGCGCCACGGCCTCAAAGCCCAGGGCCAGCGCGATGGCCCCGAAGATGAAGGGCATGATGTAGTTGACGGTGGCTGAGCAGAAGGACAGGATGAAGGAGATGGCAATGTAGGCCACCAGCCCAGCCACGGCGGTCTGGCTGGCTGAGAGCGGGGCCGTGCTGGCAGCCAGCAGCTGGCTGGCATTCCCAGAGGGAAGCGTTGTGTTCTCCGCGGAGGGGAATGCGGCTGACAGGACCTTGGTGGCCCCGTAGCTGCTCCACAGAGCAGAGAAGGTGAGGAAGGCCGCTCCTCCAAGGTGGTCATACTTGCGGAAGGCGAGAAACCCGGCCAGGAGCTGGACAAAGCCGCCAATTAGGATGAGGTGGACGCCTGAGGGATTCAGGAAGGGGTCAGGGGTGAAGCCAAGCACAAAAAGACTGGAGCTGCAGGAAGATCCACCCCACGGCAGGTCCTGTGGGTTCTGCCTGCCCCTCTTCCCACCTTTGTGGGAAATTTCTGTGTGGCCCCTGAACACCTTGGCTCAGTGTGGTGAGCAGGCCCCAAGGACAGTTTGGATCCAGCAGAGAGTGGCACACGGAACAGGCGGCCCAGCGGCCAGAGAGGGAGGAGCAGCCATCCCCAGGAGCACCCACGATGGACACAGCCCCCATTTCCGCACCATTGCCCCCCAGGGATGACCCTCAAAGAGCTCAGGGGACGTTCAACCCCACTCACCCCACCCTGAACAGCAGTACCCACCTGCCAGGACCTGCTCTGCTGCCCGAGGCCCCAGGCCAGTGGTGGCCACGGTGAAGTTCTGCAGGCACAGCAGGAAGGCGCTGACCACGTTGCCGAGCAGCCCCAGCACGCCCGGCTCGCTGTAGAAGACGGCGGCGAAACCCTCGGTGCTCGCCATGGCCCTTTCAGACAAAACAGCAGAGTCGGCCCTCGCCCCCACAGCCTCCCCTGGGGCACCTGGCCAGCCCTCAGGGCCGTGCCCCTGCCCACAGGCTCAGGTGTTTCCATGTTCCTTGCCGTGGACAAAGGCTCCATTCAAAGCACCACTTGAGGTGCCTGCTTTCCACAGCCCCATCCAGAAAAAACACACACAGCCCATTTAGGCGACCAGGATTCCTGGCAAAAACATGTTTAGGTGCCCCAAAGCGCTGCAGGTGGTGGTGATGGTTGCTGTCCCCTCTTCTCCAGGCTGCTGGAGATGGAGAGGCATGAATAGCCCAACCCAAACCAACAAACATCCAGACAAAACCCACAAGGTATTTTTGAGCCGTTCCAGGACATTTCTTATCCACTGTTGCAGACAAACAGGGCAGGCACGGTGCACACACACACACACACACACACACAGTCTCCCTTCCAGATGGAATTTTCCAGCTTTCTTGAAACCCCAGTGACTAAATAGACTATTTTCAAACCCTTCATATTTCTCCCATGAACTCGTCTGTTTGCAGGCAGCCCCCACGTTTCCACTCCTCGGCACTCCTGGGTACCAGGAGCTGAAGTTTTCTCTCTGGAGGGTTTTGTTGGGAAACAAAGAGGAAAATAAAACAGCACTGTTCTTGTTATTTGGGTATTTTTAGAATATTTGGTGAGCTAAAAAAGCTGGAAAGGGAGAAGGTGATGTATGCTGTTGTCAGCCATTCCAAAGAACCCTTTGGAAAGGGAGGAAAGCTCCACTATTGTTCAGGGGAGTGAGCAGGAGGGAAGGAGCACCACCCAAAGAAAAATAATACAGGAACAATAACGAACCTACACCCCAGGATCAATGAATCCTCGGCACAAATTCACATTTTGTAAACATCAGTAGCCCCTGGACTCTCTTGTTCTGCTAAAAGCCCTGTGTTTTCCTCTCTCCATTTATTCTAAAGGATGTCACTTGCCCAAAGGAAGAAGGATGAAGGATAAATCAACTCCGACAGCTCCAAACTGGTTTGGCAGCATCAACCCTCATCAAATGAGGAAAGGCTAAAAACCTCCAAGGAAAGATTGGGAAGCAAGGAATTATTCAATTACTTGGTTGTGCTGAAGGTTGGGATTTTGGGTTCAGAGAGGGAGATGCACCAAATCCCAGCTCCCAGCAAGGAAAATTCCCTTTTCCCATCAAGGCACTGCCTTTAAGGCGGTTCCAAGGAACTCTGCGCCCTTGGGCAGAGCTGAGCCTGTGGATTCCACGATTTTACCTCTTTTATTGTTCTAAATGACACTTCTATATAAAGAAGCCCAAGATCTGGTTTAAATGGTTATATTTGGAAAAGAGCCACAAAATTAAGCTCTGCAGATGTTTTGCCCTGAAATAGCCCAGGCAGTGGCTGAAAGGCAGGTTCAGAGCCCCTGCTTGGAGCGGGTCCCAGGAAGGGGTGAGCTGGGATTTGGGAGTGAGATGGGCTGGCCAGGAGACTCCTTGCAGCGGTTTTGAATTTGCCAGAGCTCATTTTGTTGGTGTTTTCTGCATAACAGGCCTGCAACAAAGAGCTGGGATTGGGGAGGCAGGGAGAGACATAACTCACACGGGTGTTTTCCTCTTCTTCCAGTGGGAGAAGGGAGGAAGGCAAACCCCAGAAGAGGCTGTCAGGCTGAGGAGGTGTAAAGGGGAAGGATGTGAGAGGATTCAGCCCAAGATATGGAAAAGGAGGAGGAAAAGGAAGGTTTGGGGTTGGAACCAGCTGAACCCACTGCTCACACCCACCCCACACACACCAGCCCAGACTTGTCGTCCCTGCCCTGGGACCAGTTCACAGCTGGACATTGTCCCAGCCTCTGTTTCCTGCAGGATCAGGACACATCAAACCAGGAAAATCCTCCTGGTGCTGTCTCAGGAGCAGCAGCACCAAGGGCTGCACTGAGCCTGGAAAACCGAGGCTGAGCAGGGGAACCCCCAGGGGCTTTTCTGATCAATTAGTCCCTGGCTTGGCTCTGGGATAAACCCACCCAAGGGTGCTGTCACTGTCCTTAAGGACCCATTTCTGCACGTGCACCACAGAACCCTGGAGGTGCGACAAGCAGGGGAGCAGATGGAAAATCCCCCTCTCCCCCAGGTGGGATTAGCAGCTCTCTGCACACTCAGGGCACCAGCAGCAGAGCCACTGGCCAGGAAACCACGGGCTGGAGGTGTCCCCGTGCTGAGGAGCCACCTGGGCACCTCCCGCAGGGATGGGGATGATCCTTCTCTTGCTCAAATCCCTCTCAAAGCCACAGCCACACCCTCCTCATCCTGCCGCCTCCGCCTCCATCCCTCTGCCTGCTCGCCCTGGGGGCTGCAGGAGTGCTGTGTGCTCCCTCCCTCCCTCCTGGCTCTTGTCCCCTGCTGACCTCGGAGCCACACGGGACAGGCTCTGGGCACCACTTCCTCCACTCCCTGCTGTCCCCACAGGAAAGGTCATTCCCATCCCATCCCGTTTTTCTGGGGCTCTCAGGCTCGGCAGGAATCACTCTGTGCATCCACTGCTGCTTCTCTGTGACCAGTATTGACAAGAATATTCCAGGACGCTAGAATTCCATCCCCAGGAGGCTGAAGCAAGGCTCCCCACCCATGGGACACATCCACAAACACCAAACCATTCCCTTCTCACTCATCCCCAGTGGCACCTTGCCATTAGTTTTCCATGCCACCTTGTTAGTGATAACAAACATTCCCAGAGCTCTGAGGAAACGCTGCCTGCCTCCAGATAAACATGGAAAGAGAACAAAATTCATTTTGGATAAACACACAGCAGGATGAGCAGTACACAGCCACGACACACAGCTGGATTTCACATCTCAACCCTGCCTCTGCCCTGGTGCACACCAGCACGGAATTGCCAGGGATGCATTGTGCAACAAAGGTCTGCCTGGGGGTTAGCAAAAAAAATCCAATTTTAGATAAAGGTGTGCCCACCAGGCTGGTATTCTGCTCAAAATAATAAATGTCCCCGGGTTCCAGTGCTGGGCAAAGCAAAGAGCCGTGGCATTCCCCCAAAACCCACACATTGCTTTGGGAACGAAGGCTCCCGGCGCTCCCTGGAAGCTCCAGGGTGCACTCCCAGCCCAGTGACCCAGCAGAGCTGGAGATGGAGAGCTGGGAAAGACTCAGCCAAACACCCAAACACTGAAGGCATTCAAGAAAAGCAGCCAAGAAAACCACCGGTGCCTCACTTCTGCCTCTGCAGCGGGATTTACCTGCTGTGGTGACACCTCGGCTCAATGGGAGGATGCTGTTGTCCCTCTCATTTCCTGGTAAATCCCACTTTTATAGTTCTCCTCGGGAGGAGGAGCCTGCAGCTTCTTGCTTCACCCATTGGCACCTGTGGCATTTTGGAGACAGGAGTTTCCTTGAACCTTGTCAGTTATTGTCTGAAATCTTGATTTATTTCCTGAAACGGGGGGCGGGGAGGGGTTTCCCTCCAAACCAGCCCTCCTCACGGATTCCCCCCACCCTCCGGCTCCCCAGGGGCTGATGTCATCCCCCTGGAAATTCGGTTGCACAAAACAGAAAGCAAATTGCCTTTTGGACGCAGATATAAACCCTGCCACCAGCACCTTGCAGCCACACACCTCTGCCACCCCGAGCACACCGAGCTGGGAATGGCACTGGCAGGAGCAGCCACCAGCATGCTCTACTCCACCTTTCAGGTAAAACCCTTCCATGCAAACCCTCCCCATCCCTGAGCTCACCTTTCGCACTCTGGGGAGGAAACGTCGCTCTCCAGGCGGTTCCTCCACTGGTCCAGCTGAGCGTGGCGTGAAAACTGACCCAAAATGAGCAAATCCTAAATCTCACAGCCACTTCATTCCCCTGCCCACCTTCTCCTGCCATCCTGCTCCTTTCACGTGTCCCAAACGCTCCCTGGGCCGTGCCATGTGGGGATTGTTGCTCTTGGGATGTTCTCAGTGGGTTTTGCTCCTCCGAGCTCGCTGCAGGATCTCGTGGCAGGGCTGCTCAGGCTCTGCTGCCCCTTCAGCTCTGTGGATTTATTTCCCTGGATGTTCTTGGCATCCCTGCTGGACTCAGCTTCGGAAAATTTTTATTTTTTTTTCCCCTCCTTTAAGTGTGTCGTTACTTTTACGTGCTCGTTTGATCTGTGAGCGTCTCACGATGAGAGGCACAACCAGGAAAACTCTGAGAAACCTTCCAGTGACAAATTCCCTCTCTGTGTCTCTCCTCTAGAAATCCCAGAAGTTCTTGGCAAGCTCTCGACAAGTCCACAAAACTGCTGCCCACGGTTTGTATCCCTCAGTATTCCCCATCCTTTCCTAGCGGGCATCCCGAAATAATCACGGCAAAAGAAGGTGGCTCAGAAAAATCCTCACATTTTTGGAAGGCAAAGCTTCCAAATGTTTGGGGCTCCTGAGGTGCTTCGTGACCTCGGGGGTAAAGGAGCAGGAGAAAAGCAGCAGGGAGGAAAAATGTGGATTGTTAGTCCTGTGCTAAACCAGAACTTTAACTGGTTTAGAACCAGACTTTCCAAATTCTTTGACGGGAAATGTGAGATGTTGAAAAGGTGGCTCAGATCTTTTGTCACTGATTCCTAATTCCAGCTGAGCCTGCCCTGGGCATTGCCTGGAGGGGTTCATGGCTCTCCTGTGCCTCCAGCACTGCCCAGCTCTGCATCAATTACCCACAGCTCGGCCGTGTGGACACTTGGTCTGTTTTGCCTCTTAAGTTTGTCTATTAACTGATCTTAAAACATGTTTATTAGGTTCATTAACTTCTTTCTAAAAGTTTCCTTGTTTTAGTACAACTTTATTATAAGTTTATTATAAGTTTATTAACTTCTTTTTTAAAAGGCTCTTCGTTTATCATAAGTTTATAATAGCTTTACTGACTAATTTTAAAATATATTCTTAGTCTATTACCTCAATTTATTTTTAAATGAGTTATTAATCAAATAAATGCAAGGAATGGGAATGTTGCTTAAGGAAACCTGAGGACAAGAGAAATAATAACCCACAGGGATTTATTAGGTCCTGTATCAAATTTAATTTTTTAATGAACTCCTGCCACACCAGGAGGAAAACCCAGGAGTCATGGAACACTTTTAGCTGAAGGGTTAAAAAAACCCCCGCTGCCTGCAGAGGTGACAGAGAGCATTTGATAGCGGCGAGGAACCAATCCAGCTTTTCTGGGTGCTGAGTGCTTGGAGAAGATTTTCCTGCAGCCTCTCCAAGCCC
>PYHW01010359.1:4062069-4073106 GCA_013186435.1 Turdus rufiventris | reverse complement strand
GGGGGAATTGGGGATGCTCCGGGGATGCTCCGGGGGGAGCTGGGGATGCTCCGGGGGGAGCCGGGGATGATCCGGGGGAACTGGGATGCTCCAGGGATGCTCCAGGGGACTCGGGGATGCTCCAGAAGAACTGGGGATGCTCCGGGGATGCTCCGGGTGTGCTCCAGGGGACTCAGGGATGCCCTGGGGAGAGCCGGGGATGATCCGGGGGGAGCCGGGAATGTTCCAGGGGGAACTGGGGATGCTCCAGGGGACTGGGGGATATTCCGGGGTAACCGGGGATGCTCTGAGGAGACCCGGGGATGCTCCGAGGGCACCCGGGCCGGGCTGGGCAGCGGAGCCCGGAGCTCTGGGTGCCCGGGTTCCTGTTCCCCGGGGCAGGGACTGTTCTCCCGGTGAGTCAGGCGGTGATGGCATTCCCAGCTGTGTTTACAGGAGGCTCAGACTGGGCTCGAGGTGAGCCCGAACACGAGCCAGCGCTCCGTGAGTCACTGATGTGACATTTCGGGATGAATCCAAACCGGAGAAATTAGGGAATGGTCATTTCAATAATTGCTGTGTTTGCTGTTCCAAAAACAAAGCCTCTTGTGTACCTGCCGATCTGGATGGGCTTTCCTCTAGGAGCAAAGTGGGTTTTAATTTTTTCATCTGTATTTTTAATCTGTAATTTAATACAGACATTAATTCATCTTTTATCTCCATCTGTGTGTGCACCCCCACATCCACCCATAAGTAAATGTATGGATTTGCCATCCTGAAAATGCTGCTACATGGAATTTCACTTTTCCTGCTCTCCTGTGCACTCTCAAATTAACAGTATAAATTGTGACAGTAATAGCAACTTAATAGCAAATTGATAGCGATTTTAATTTATATAACGATTTAAGTTCTATGACTTATAAATATAATTATATGCATTATATTAGTCACTCTACTTCTAGAATTAAGAATAATTTTATAAATTATTAAATAATATATTAATTTTTAAAATATCTATAAAAATTAATATATATGTAATAATGATCTATATATAAGCTAAACAAGGGAATTTGTCAGTGAAATGAAAATATGCAGTAGATACAAACTGGGTATTTTCCATAGAATTTTAACTTATTTTTAATGATTAGCATTCTTTGGAGTATGTAGGGCTTAGGAGCTTTGTGGCTGAGTCAAGACACTTCAGTGCCTTGTAGGATGAAACATTTGGGTAAATCCAGGTTCTGCTTTCCAAAAAATGATGGAAGTTTTAAATTTCTGTGGTCCATTCCTGCTCTGCCTTTCCTCTGGGTAAAGGGATATCATTTGTATCGATACCTCCCAAATAATGGTTGTTGGAGCCCCAAGGTGAGGGGCTGGGGCTGAGCTTTGAGGTTTCTTCCCCTGAATTTTCTGAAAACCATTCCAGGAGGAGCGCAGAGCATGTGTGGAACATGCAATTGTATCTATAGATAAAATACATCTGTTTACACATCGGATCAGAGGGTACCCCGAGCGGGAAGGGAGCCATGGGGATGGTGAATCCCAGCTCGCTGCCCTTGCAGGACCCACCTGGCTGGGGCAGTGCAGCTCCCCGTGCCTGGTGCTCGGGGCTCAGCGCTGTCCCTGTCCCCTCGTGTCCCCCGTGCAGTGGTGGCCCACAGCGCTCCCGAGGAGCCCGTGACCGGCAGCTTCGCCTCGTTCATCCAGGCGGCGCGGCCCGAGCACCTGTCCCAGACCGTGCGGCAGCGCAGCAAGAGGATGATCCTGGACAGCATCGGCGTGGGGCTGGTGGGCAGCACCACGCCAGTGTTCGACATCGCCCTGCGCTACTGCCGGGTAGGGACAGCGCTGCCACCGTCGCTGTCACCGCCGGGGCCACCCCGGGCTGCTCCCGGCTGCGGGGCTGCCCTGACACCCCCTCCTCCCGCAGGAGCTGTACTCCTCCGTGGCCGTGAGCTCGGTCTATGGCAAGCCCGGCGTGAAGCTGTCCCCGACCCTGGCTGCCTTCACCAACGGCGTGGCGGTAAGGCTGATTCTGCCCGGGGCATCCCTCAGCAGGGTTTTCACAAGGGGGTTTGTGCTCCCAGCTTTTCCAAGTGGTATTTTTGCTCCCGGTTTTTCCCAGGGGTATCTGTGCTTTTCCAAGGAGATTTGTGCTCCCGGCTCTTTCAGGAGAATTTGTGCTTCTTGCTTTACCCAGGGGGATTTGTAGTCATGACTTTTCCAAGGGTATCTCGCTCAGGATTTTCCAAGGGGATATGTACTCCCAGAGGGATTTATACTCCTGGCTTTTCTCAGGGGAATTTCTGCTCCCAACTTTTCCAAGGGGAATTTCTGCTCCTGGCTTTCCCAGGAGAATTTGTGCCCTGTGGTGCTGGAACTATCATCCCAGGAAACAGAGTAGTCCCTGATGGGGCACAAAAGCCGGGAATCTCCTGGTTTTTAGAGGAGCCGTGAGGACACTGAGTGGAATTGGCAGAATTCCCTCAGGAGTATCAGCAGGGAGCTCTCGTTCCCTCAGCCAGCACAGCCTCACCTCTGTTTCTGGCAGACTCATTCCATGGATTTTGATGACACGTGGCACCCTGCCACTCATCCCTCGGGGGCCGTGCTCCCGGCTCTCCTGGCAGCTTCCCAGATGCTTCCTCCCAGCACCAAACCCAGCGGGCTGGAATTCCTGCTGGCCTTCAACGTGGGCCTGGAGGTGCAAGGGAGGCTCATGCACTTCTCCACCGAGGCTCACGACATCCCCAAAAGGTAAAGCTCCTCTTCTTCACCTTCGGAGAGGATTGGCGAGCTTGGCTTTTCAGATGTTAAGCCAAGTTTAAGTCCAGTCTAGTTTAGCTTTACCCCAGGGTAAATGAGAGCCAAATGCCAGAGGTGATTGCACCATGAATTCGTTTGGTGATTTCCAGGGATTTTGCCTCAAAAACAACCCTTGGGAGGGCTCCCAGGGAGTCCCAGTCAGGGCAGGATCCCAGCACGAAGCGGAGTTTGGTGGTGGGCACAGCCCCTGAGCCACCTGCTGCCACCAGCAGTGCCCTGGTGTGATCCAAGTAATGGAATCCACCAGGAGCTGCTCCCTTGAGTGTGTTTGAGGCTGAATTATTTGTCTGAGGGGTTGAAAGTTTGGCTGTGTGGACACAAGCCATGGCACCTCCTGAAGAAAGCTGCATTTTGGAGATGCTGAACTCACCTTCGTGTTTCTGAGGAGGTTTCAAGGAGAAACTCAGCTTTTGGACAAAATTTACATTAATTAACTCTAAATTTAGAGTTAAACTAAACTCTACTAAAACTCTGGTTTTAGAGTTAATTTGTTAGCTAAAATTTATGGTAAAATTTTGAGTCAGGTGAACCCCACCTGCACCAGAGCCATGACAGAGTTGGGCCCCTGATTTTCCACTATTTTTTTTCCTGTTGGGAGGAATGTTTTGATGTTACCCATGCCCCTGATTTTCCATTAATTTTTCTTTGAGAGAATTGCTTTGGTGT
Source organism: Turdus rufiventris (assembly GCA_013186435.1). Classification (NCBI taxonomy): domain Eukaryota; kingdom Metazoa; phylum Chordata; class Aves; order Passeriformes; family Turdidae; genus Turdus; species Turdus rufiventris. Next base: position 4,069,635 of record PYHW01010359.1, on the reverse strand, counting down.
TATCCATGCCCCTGATTTTCCATTAATTTTTTTCTGTGGGACGAATGCTTTGGTGCCCCTGATTTTCCATTAATTTTTTCTGTGATAGGAATTCTTTGATGTTACCTGTGCCCCCAATTTTCCATTAGTTTTTCCATGGGAGGAATGCTTTGGTGCTACCCGTACCCCTGATTTTCCATTATTTTTTCCATGAGAGGAATGCTTTGGTACCCCTGATTTTCCATTAATTTTTTCCATGGGAGGAATGCCATGGTGTGACCCAAAGCATCCAGGGCTGCTGATCCCCACCATCCCCTGCAGGTTCCACCCTCCCTCTGTGGTGGGCACCCTGGGCAGCGCGGCGGCCGCGGCCAAGCTGCTGTCGCTGAGCTCTGCTCAGTGCTGCCACGCCCTGGGCATCGCCGCGTCCCTCGCCGGCGCGCCCATGGCCAACGCTGCCACCCAAGCCAAGCCTCTGCATGTGGGCAACGCCACCCGACTGGGCTTGGAGGCCGCTCTGCTGGCGGCCCGAGGGATGGAGGCCAATCCTTTGATCCTGGATGATATTCCTGGCTGCTCGGGGTTCAGCGCCTTCTACAGCGTCTACCACCCCAAACCGCTGTCCGCGCCTGGCGAGCACCACGAGTTCCTGCTGGAGAAGCAGGACATCGCCTTCAAGAGATTCCCAGCCCACCTGGGCATGCACTGGGTGGTGGATGCTGCTTTGTCCGTCCGAAATCTCTTCGTCAACTACGCGGGGTCGTTCTCGCCGACGCTGATCCGCAGCATTGTGCTGAGGATCCCGGTGTCCAAGTACATCAACCGGCCTTTCCCCAGCTCAGAGCACCAGGCGAGGCACTCCTTCCAGTTCAATGCCTGTGCTGCCCTGCTGGACGGTGAGGTGGGGCTGGGCTCCTTCTCCGAGAGCAGCATCCAGCGGCAGGAGCTCAGGGAGCTGCTGGACAAGGTGGTGGTGGAGCACCCTGAGGACAACGTGGCCAACTTTGACAAGATGTATGGGGAGGTGGCCCTGCTCCTGCACAGCGGGGACGTGCTGACGGGCAAATGTGACACTTTCTACGGCCACTGGAGGAAGCCCCTGAGCAAAGAGTCGCTCCTGAAGAAGTTTCGATCCAACGCCTCCCATGTGCTTCCAGAAGAAAAAATAGAAGCCATCATCACTCTGGTGGACAACCTGGAGAACCTGTCAGACAGCTCCCAGCTGGCCTGCAGCCTGTGAGGGGGCTTGGTGAGGGGCTTGTCCTGGTGAAGCTGCCATTCCTTTCTTCATTGGTGCTTTCCTATTGATTCCCAAGGACAGGGAAGTTCCCACCCCTTCCAGCAGATCATTCCAAAGGAACCCACGAGGCAGGAGGTGTGTCTGAGCCAGCACGCGGAGTAAACCCCAACTCCTGGTTGATGCTGACTGAGGAGCTGAAAGGCCACCACAAGTATCAAAAAATTCCCATGGAAATCCCTGAGAATCCTTGGGTATCATCAACTTCTCCAGGAGGAATGGTGCCCACACATTTCTTACAGCTGGATTCCAAATTTTTCTGTGCAGGGTGCCGAGTCTGGGAAGAGGAGCAGGCTCAGCTGCAGAGCCTATGCTTTTCTCAGTGCTACTCTGGGCACTTTTGGGATCAGGGTCAGGCAGTCCCACTGGACACAGGAAAAATCCATCCTTGCTGTGAACAGCCCTGCCTGCAGAACTCTTCAGCAGAGAGGGATTCTCCTCCTTTCCAGTAAAAGCCTCACGTTTCTCCAGCCCATGGGCAGTGTTTGCCATTTCTCTGTGTACAAAGGATGGTTTGAGTCTCCTTTAGAGCTGGATGTGTTATCTGAAGGGAAGATGGTGGGTGAGGAATCCTGCATCAGTCCTCACACTGTGGGTGATCCCTGCCCATCCAGGCTGGCCCACACCATCCCTCCTGGCTTTCCCAGGCTTTCCCAGGTGCCTGTTCCCATCTGGCTCACCAGGTGGCCCATGGTCTTCTCTGGGAGGTGACTTGGGCACCTACACTGTGACTGCCACTGGGAAATTCCCGTTTTCCTCCTGTGAGAGGAGGGGAAGCTCGTGGAGACTCCGCTCCTAACTCATCTTTCCAGCTGGGATGAAATCTGTGCTCCTGAGCAGCCATTCCCTGGAAGGCTCCTTCCCCTGCACCCCCACTGAGCAGTGAGATGGAGAACTCAACATTTCTTCTCATGGAACACTGGGATTGCTGATCCAAAGAGCTCCTTCCCAATACGAACATGATAAAATTGTGGAATCTGCTGTGGGAATTAGGATTCAAGAGGGATAAGATGGGAGCAGACAAGAAGGAAGATCCTTTTCTCTTGCTGGTTGTGGTTTGTGCAGGGAACGAACCATCCGGAAGAAAACTGTTTTCACACCTATTAATCCACTGTCCAATATTCATAGTGAATCTTGCTGAATAAAGAACAGAATTAAATTAATTTTCTCCACAAGGATTGAATGCTGCTTTATGTAAACCATGGGTTTAAATTGGAATATTCACAATATAGAGGTTTTTCCCATAGATGGGGAGCCCAGCAGAGGTTGGGACAGGGACAGCTGGGATGCTAGCCTGTGGTTTCTCCAGGGAAAAACACTGAGCCCCACAGGTTTTGTTTTTCCTGGAGAAAACAACAACCACCAGCCAGCAAAGCCTCCAGCTCCCCAACACCATCACTCCAAGAAAAGTTCCTCCATCAGCAGCACGTTTAAAACACTCACTAAATGTTCCTCCATCAGCAGTGCATTCCAAACACTCGCTAAATTTCCATGACGAATTTTGAGTTTCCCGTGGTTCAGGCCAGGTGTGACAGCCCCAAAAGTGTCATTCCATGTTTCACCCTCTGGTGAACGGGCAAGGCACAGAGCCGATGTCCTCCAGGCCAGACACCAGCTCAGCACGTAAAGGGATCAACAGAGCCAAGACGAGCTCCAGTGGAGGGAGCAAAACCCTCTCCTGTGGGGTTGGACCCTCTCCCGTAGGGTTTGATGCCCTCCCATGGTCTTTGGCCCTCTCCTGTGGGGTGTGACCCTCTCCCATCAGGTTTGAACCTCTTCCATGGTGTTGGACCACCTCCCATGGGGTTTTAATCTTTTCCCTGGGGTTTGACCCCCTTCCACGGGGTTTGACCCCCTCCCATGGGGTTTGAACTCCTTCCATGGGTTTTGACCCCCTTCCATGGGATTTGAACCCTCTCCCGTAGGGACCAACCCTCTCCCGTGAGGATTAACCCTCTCCCGCGGGCACCGACCCTGCGAGGGTCCCGGACCCCGCCGGGGGACATCAGCACCCTGGAGAGCAGCCGCCGGATGCTCCGCGGGCGCCGGGGCCAAGGGGACTCCGCCCCCGGGGGTCCCTCCTGGGATCCCTTCCGGATCTCCATCCACACGGTGAAGGTGAGGAGATGCTTGTGGTTTTCTCCCATGGCATTCCTGTCTTTAGCTCCCACAAACCACTCCAGGAAAACCAGCTCATCCCCACTGATCATCCAAAGCACTGAATATTTTGTGACCTTGCCTTTTTTTTCTCACCATAAGGAATTTCGGATTTCCCAAGAAATTCCAGCAAGGAAAAAATGACTACGATGGAGGGATTGTTTCAATTTTATGGAGGATTTGAACTGTAGCAGTCAGGAGAGTCTTCTCTCCTTTCCAGGGCTGTTCCTGTGAAGATCTCGATGCTACCTCAGTGTGGCCAGCCTGGGAACTGCTCTGCCTGAGGATCCTTCATTGTTTTATACTTTCTAGATTACTTTGAAATGGCTTTTAAATCATTAAAGAAGAAGAAAATTTAGGACAGTTCCACAAGGTGCCATCACAATCCTCTGTGCCAGACCATCCTCAATCCCTGCATAAATCCAGGTCAACTGGATCCTCATCCCTGCTTTTTCTACTCCTGAGTTACAGAAACCCCACAGCTATTGATATAGAGCTGAGGATGAAACTTGGAGCTTCAGTTTCAGGAGTGTTTGAGTGTCAACTGAGGCCAAATCCCCATATTCCAGGTGAGGAGTGTGTTTGGACAGTCACAGCTGGATTTAAACCCTTGGCTTGGTGGGAGAGCCACCAGCACTGAGCAGGTTGAGACAAGAAGCAGCAGGATGGGAGGAAGGGAGGCAGAAATTTCCAGCTGTGGAAAAGTGACTCTGAAGATGAGAGGAGTGACAGGTGGGCAGTGTAGGAATGAGGACTTCAACAGCAGCAAAAGGGATAGCAGGAATCAGGGAAAATATCCCAAAAATTGCAGTGCAGCAGCAGCAGGACAGATCTTTCCAGATGGCCATGAAGGCTCTGTGATGGAGATTATAAAAGCAGGATTCACTCCCAGAGCAGAGCAGGCTGCCCTAGGAAAACTCCCGATGTCCTGGCAGCCCTGCATTTGTATGATTTGAGGCTTGTTCCCGATTTACACAATTAGAGCTTGGACTTTTAAATGGGCCAGCAAACATGGCCTGTGTAAACTTGGTCTATCTTCTGCTGGGAGCCACAGGCAGATCTTGGGCTGTGCTCAGGGTTTCCCTTCAGTGCTTGCAGCCACATCTGTGCAGTACCTGGAAACCTCAACCAGGTTCTCGTCAGGGTCTCGGAAGTAGACGGACGTTATGGGACCCACAGCACCAGTTCTGGCCACGGGACCTTCCTCAATGGCCACCCCACAGGCCTGGAGGACACAGGAGAACAGGGTCATGTCATCGTCATGCCCTCCTCCCCCAGCCTTGAAAACATGAACTGTGGGATGAGACAACCCTGACATTCCCCAGGAAATTMCAGGGGAATTCCAGAAAATCATCACTTAGAGGCTCTGGACTGGTGTCCCCTGGGATGACTCTGCCCTGGGGACACTCTGGGGACACTGCCTCACCTCCAGGTGCTCCAGCAGTTTCTCCAGGGGCGCCGCTGTGATCAGGCAGAAATCTGCAGAGCCGGGCACCGGGCGCCGAGCCTTGGGCTCGAACTCCTGCCCAGCCTCATGCAGGTTGAACTTCTGCTGGCCAAAACGCAAAGCTTTGCGATTGCCCTGATCCAAAAGGAAAAGGAAAAGTGAGGGAGACTTCCTGGGCTGGACACCTTCAGCACCCACTCCCTGAAGCAGTGCTGGAAACCCCTGTGGGGTGCTGCTCACTCAGGTTAGGGTTACCTTGAAGGTCACCACCTCCATGCCAAGGACTTTGGAATAAAAGGCCACAGTGTCCTCAATGCTCTTCACAGTCAGCACAAGGTGGTCCAGGTGCTGGATGAAACACGAGGGTGGGCTCGTGCCCTTCTCCTTCCAAGCCATGCTGTCAGGGCGGGGAACTGGCGTGGAAACCAGAGAATGTGGGAGTTAGGAACATCCAGGGATTCAGGGAAATGGAAAATGGTCCAGGGAGCTGAGGGCTGAGCTGGGACAGCCCAGGTTCTGCTTTGTCCTGTAGGTGGCACAAGCACAGAAGCAATAAATCCTCCTCCCTGCAAGATCCTGACTCTGGTCTGCATCTGCTGGCACCCGCGGCCGTCAGAGCCCCTGGCTGGGCCAGGTGTGGGGGACAACCCAGGCGACCTCGCTGAGGGTCACTGAGATGCCAAGCTCTCCACACACAAACCCCAAGGATGGGACCAGGTGTGTGATCCTTCCTCCAGCCCCCTCTGGGGTGCTCCCAGGTGTGGACACTCATCCAGGTGGAGCCAGGGCAGCGAATGGAGACAAACTGGGGGCTGGCACAGTGGCAGGAAACATCTGGGGATGTTTCTTGTTTCTTGTCATTCATCTTCAAGCTGCCAGAGGTCACCACCAGGGAGAGGGTGAGGCCAGGGGCTCAGGGTGTGGGGACTCAACAGCCTGGGGCCACAGAGGTTCCTGGTGGCTTAGGCTGGGTTCAGAACCTCTGGCACTGTCCTTGGCTTTTATGGACATGGGTTAGGGAGGGAATAGTTGGACCCAAGGATCTCAGAGGGCTTTTCCAACCTAAATGATTCCACGATCCTGTGTGGAAAGTGGTTGGTGAGGACAGATCCCACAGCCCCACTGGCACAGGAGCAGTGTAAAATCAGTTCCAGCAGGATCTGAGGAGCCTGTTTGGAGCAAGACCCCGTTATCCCATTCCATGGCACTGTGCCCAGTGACTGCACCAGTTTAGGGGGAGCCACCCCCAGACCCAGAGGAATCCCTGCCCCTCCTTGCTAGAGTTTGGTGTCCAACAGGAGCCACCAGGAGCCACCTGGCTCAATCCCTCTGCAAATCCACCTGGCTCAATCCCTCTGCAAATCCACCTGGCTCAATCCCTCTGCAAATCCCTTCACCCATGGCATCCTTCATGTCCCAGCACCTTCATGCCCCACCCTACAGCTCCTCACCTCTCCCTGCTGAACCTCTGAGCCAAAAACTCAGAGGAAACGGTGCTGTAGAATTCCTGTTACCTCCAGAGGGATGAAGATCTGGGCAGGCAGTGCTGGATGGTTTCCTATGACCCTCCTCTTCCTGCTGGGAGCAGCCACGTCACGGGACAAAGGGAGTGAATGATAAGATTGGCAACAGGAGCTCTAAACGTTGCAGAGGTGGACCTTAACCCCGAGGCCAACTGCTTGGAAAATCCGAAAGAAACAGTCTGGATTTCTCACTTTACAAGGGAAAGTTGGGCTTATGTGCTAGTTTGAAGCTCCCACTGAAGAATCCAGGATATCCCTGGAGAAGAGGGGCTATGCAAGCAGCCACAGCAGCCTCCCACCCCCTGGCAATGGGCTCTTGCCTCCAAGGTTATTTCCTAATACATGAAACAAATAAAATAATCTTTGTCCTGTGAGGCAAATATCAAGGAGTTCAAAGTCTTCCATTGTTTAGGAAGAAGGTTGTGACAGACAATGTGAACCACAGGACCATCCCAAGAAACAGAGACAACATTTAAAGAATGACAATGTATTGGTGGAGGAAGATTCCTAGGAAAACGAGTTAAAAGCAGGAAATTCCCTGAGGGGTCGGTTTGGATCTCTAAAACCTCACATTTCTGCACTCCAGTTGAGATGTGAGTAAATTTGAGCTAAAAGCAATAAATCTGTTAATATTTACAGCTCTGGACTTTCATCTGCAGGAGGATTTTCTGTGCTGGGCTGTGGAGCAGAGGTGCCCGTTTTGAAACCTGGATGTGGCAACACCTCACCCTCAGAGTGGTTCAACCCTCTGGTTGGGCACAGGCTCACTGAAATTTGAGCACAGGGAAGGAGAAAGTCCCTGCAGAGAAGTTTGTCCATTGGGAATGTTCTGCTGAGGATTTTCAGCACCAGTGCTCTCTGGTGGAAATCTGAGGCTTGCAGGGTCATTTCCAGGTGGAAAAATGATTTTCTGGAGCTGGGAAGTTGTGGTTTGGGTCTGACAACTCCACTTCCCCAACAGAGATTTAGTCCAGGACCAGCAAGTCAGAGGATTTTGGGATTAAGTTCGGGGTAGGAATTCAAGTATCCAGCTTGGGAATGGTTTTGTGGGATCCCAAGTATCCGGCTTGGGAATGGTTTTGTGGGATCCCAAATATCCAACTTGGGAATGGTTTTGTGGGATATCAAATATCCAGCTTGGGAATGGTTTTGTGGGATATCAA
>PYHW01010359.1:4012605-4043135 GCA_013186435.1 Turdus rufiventris | reverse complement strand
GTGCGATGGTGCGGTGCGATGGTGCAGTGCGATGGTGCGGGTGCAGTGCGACGGTGCGGTGGGCGGTGCGCGATCCCGCGCAGTGCTGGAGGCGTGTCGCGGCGGGGGCGGTCCCGCTCCTCCCCCGGCAGCCGCGGTGGCGGCTTTAGGCGCTGGGCGGCCGGGCCGGGCCGTGCTGGGATGCCGTCGGGGTTCTCGCTGCTGGCGCTAGCCGCGTTGCTTTGTGTCGTCCCGTCGCTCGGTCCCCGCGGGGCAGCGGCGAGAGCGGCGTGGACAGCCTGGCTGAACGTGTCATGGGAGAACGGCTGGGAGGCGGGCGAGGGCGGCCTGTACGGGCTGAACTCGCCGCTGCAGCCGGCCGAGGGGCTGCTGGTGCTGCCCGACAGCCCCGACGCCTTCAGTGCCTGCAGCGAGTTTACCAACTTCAGCGGAGCACCCCCGGCCAGCGCCTCCTCGGGCTGGCTCGCCCTCATCCAGCGGGGAGGCGGCTGCACCTTCACCGACAAGATCAGCCTGGCCGCCGAGCGCGGCGCCGCCGCCGCCGTCATCTACAACTACGGCGGCACCAACAACGAGGTGCTGCCCATGACCCACCCCGGTGAGCGCCGGGGAGCGGGGGGATGCGCTGGGAGCGGCCCCTTCCCTCCCTCCCTCCCTCCTTCCCTCTCTCCCGTCGGGGCTGGGGGAACAGGGCACATCCGCGGCGCGGCTCCTCGCTAACAGCCGGGAATGTCGCTGCCTCTCTCGCACCACAGGAGTTTCTGCTCGGACTGGCCCGTGCTGTTTCGGGAGCTGTTGATGTTGTTTTTTCTCTGATTAATGAGTAACCGTGTCCAAAATCTGCGGCTGCTGCTGGGGCAGAGGATGAGTGGGCACTTGCCGAGCGCTGTGGCTGGGCTGGTCCGGGCCCTGGCCGTAGGTGTGCGGGGGTGACAGTCTCCACTTGGTTTGGGTTTCTGGACTGAGTTAGTAGTCGCCAGAGGTGATAGATGCTGAGGTTTTTAATGCCTGTTAAGACTGTAATTTGGTCTGTAAAGTGGGCTGGGTTTCCATGCTCAGGCACTGTTTGTTCCTATGCCCTGCTAACCAGCTCAGACATAAGCCCAAATATGAGACTCTTCTATAGGTAACTTTTCAGCAGCAAAATGCTGCTTCTAATGCAAGTAGCTGAAGGTCTTTAAAGGTTGTTTTCCAGTTTGCTCAGGCTGATGACAGAGCTCTTCTTCTTCTCTTGCTGTAGAAAGTCTCCTACTTTTTCCTGCCTATCTTTCCAATGAAGAATGAGATTTGGCTGTGTTTCAGGCTTGCCAGACCTAGGTTGAAAGCTGTGTAAATGCCTTCTGATGGCAGTCCAAGCAGGTGCCCTTTGAGTGGCTTTAGAGGCTCTCTCGAGCTGTTGGACACACACCCTCCTGGGTGTGTTGGAGTTCTGTGAAGTGACACTGCTTTGGGAAGCCCCATGTTCTGGAGAGAAATTGAACAATGAAAATGAATACTGCATGCTAAAGCTCTGAGTGGGTTGAAAAATAATTTTATCTGTGCAGCAGCTCTCTGAGAAGGGGTGGAGAGGATTTCTCTTAGCAGTGGAGGCAAGTATTCTGGTAAGAGAAAAAACCAGTAGCTGCCTCTGGGGGTTTGTTGTCTTAATGAGCTTGCAGTCTCAAGAGCCGTAGGACTGTTGGTACTCTGCTTTAAGAATTCAAAACATACAGTCTGGATAGGTTCTGGCCTTTCTGAGGCAAGGTTTTCTTATGTAATCAAATCATCAGCTGACAAATGCTATTGAGATCTGGCTATTGCTGGGCAAGTTCCACCTGAACTGACAGTGTCCCTGCCCTGAGCCCTGTTCACTGTGTGCCTGCCTAATCCTGCAGCTCTTGGAGGAGCTCCCTTGGCACTGCTGGCCCGGGTGGGTTGCTGCTGAACCTGTTCTTGAGGGGAAAAGGCCATGTGCTCCTGCCCCTCCTCCATCCTGGCTGCTGGGAGAGACTTGCAGCATCTTAATCTTGCTGGGAGCTGCCTCTCTAAATGAGCCATGGGCTCTTGACAGGGTTTGCTCCAAGAGGAGCTCCCTCCTTTCCTGTGCTGTCCTTAAGCTTTCTGCTGAGGCATTTACATCAGAGTGGCTCTAACTGTCCTGATTATCCTGCATGACAGGATGGATACTTGGGGGCATGTTGAAACTTCCCAGCTGAACTGTAGACAAATAGGACAGGGACTCCTTGTCTCCGAGAACAGCTTCTGTCAAACCACTTATTTCATCTGCCTGACTCTTCCTTGCCATGTCATAGCACACTTACTAAGCCAAGCTTGGGCTAAGCTTGTTGCTGCTGTTGCTTTTATTGCTTTTCCTTGTTTTAGTCCCTCACTTTCTTTCCAGTTCCACCCTCCTTTTTCTTCTCTGTAGTTGAGTTATTTTTCTATCACTGCATCTGTCTGCAAGTCCCCATTCTTGGCTCTTCCCACAGCCATGCTCTTCCTTCATGGGATTTTGGTGCTATGCAGTGCTTGGGCCATTTCTGCCTTCTGCCCCTGCTGGTGGCCAGTGCTGTCTGGTTAAACTTGACAAACGTTGCAGGCTTTGAACACGGCATGGCCAAGATGGAGCAAGCTACAAGTCAGCAGCCTCATTTGGTTTGCCAGGTGCAGGATATTCCCTGTGTAATGCTGATGATCTCATTCTACAGCATTACCCCTCAAACCTAGGAGGTAAGAGCTGGTCATACTGCCCTTTGCTGAGCTGTGCTTTGGGGTAGGTCCCCTCTTCTGGCCTCAGTGGTGGCACTGGGTGCTCTAGCTCTCCTGGAGCCAGCGGGGAAGGTGTCTGTGCTCATTAAAGAATGGGCTCTGTGCAGCTACAACTCCCACCAAGTCTATAATGGCTGTAGCTGTGCTAGTGGTGACTTTGCAATCTGGGTTTCCTACTTGGCTTCATTTCTGCTCTTACTGGAGCCATATGCCATCAAGTGAAACCAAACAAGGCCAAACACTTCCTCCAAGCTGACAGTGGGAAGTAGCAGAGGATGACTTTGCTGGGGTGAGGGGCAATTAAAAGCCAGCAGTGCTGAGTACTTTTCTCTCATGTGTGGGGCATGGAGCTGTCATCTGCCTGGCAGAGAGGGAAGGTCTCTATGAGTGTACTCTGATAAAGTGTATGGCACAATATGCTTTTCTTAAAACAACTTTGGTAACAGCAAAACACATAGTTGTTAACAGAAACTTATTTTAAAGTGTAGTATGCCTTTTTCTGGGGCATTCAAGCCTGGCTTTTGAAGCAACTTTCTTGTTTAGAGACTTAAATGAACATGTATTTGCAGCAGTGTTTGTCCTAGTCATCCTGCTTCCAGAGACTTTTTTTCTTATAATCATCATATTTAGTCTGATGAATTCTTTATTGCATCAGTGCTCCATGTAACCTTTTGGTGTGCCAATTAAAAAAAAAAACGCTTTAAACAAAAACAGCTCAACAACACCAAACCACTCTGGCAACTAAAACAGCAGAAGGCAGCGAATAGCCAAATCAGATATGCTGAAATCCTGCCTAATTATTTTTAACATGTAGAGTGTCAAGTATTTAATGGAGTCCAAAGTAAAATTTGCTTTGTGGTTTATAAGCACAAACTCATATCAATTAGCAAACTTGAGTTTTAACTGCTCATTTTAAGATGGTACCGGTCTGTGTCAGGCTGAGCTGGGTTTCAAAGTACAGTTCTGTGTGCTTATAATTGCACCTCTCTGTAATCTCTATTGACCTTCTGAAAAAGACATTTGATTGCAGAAAACCAGCAGCATGTGGGGGAAAAAAGTGCAGGGCAAGAGTTGTTTTGTATTAAAGGTGGACCTTGCCTTAAGGTAGAACCAGGCTGTTAGGTGGCTTTGGCTTGAGGGCATGGTGGTGCCCGTGGGAAGTGTTCTTTGGTGTTCAGTATTTCCTCGCAGCTGGTGAAGAAGGATTCTTTGCAGGTCAAAAAGCAACTGTGATAATTTTCTTTGGCTTCTCTTGTGGTGTAACTCTAGACTTGAGAAGCATATCACCTGATCTGCAGAAGGCTTATTCTGGGGGAATAGAGCTAAATGATTCTGGTTCTAGGAGTAACAGAGTGTCTCAGGCTAACAAAATCTGGTTCAAGTGTAAACTTGTATCAGTGGGTGAAAGGGGAAGGAAAGGTTAAATATGTAGCACTGCTACTGAGCTTATTCTGCAGAATTTCATTGAGGTGAAGGCTTACCTCTCTATGCTTAGAGAAAATAGTACATGGCAGAAGTGTCTAGTTGTGCTCCACTGCTTTTTGTAAGATATGATCTTCAGAAACAAGCTAAAACTTTGCCAAGGTATTAAAAGGCTGGTGTGAGCTGTAAAACCATTAAAGATTGATTCAGAATTGTAATCCCAAGGCAGGCTGTGCTGAGACTTTGTAAGCATTGTGTAAACAAATAGTGCACCTCTCTTCGCAGTGAGTGAAGACTTGTGCTGAGGACATCTGCAGGGAGGAATAAGGATGGAGGATCTAATTCATGACTCTTCCTCTCTTGTGTTCCTTGGCCAGATGAGCCTCTGCAGATCATTGGGCCTTTCCTACAGTTCCTTTCTAAGAAGGAGTTTGCATGCATGTACTGTGCCTGGATGGCATCTGCAGTCTGTAGTGTCTGGAGTTTGTAGCTCTTTGCATCTGAGAATAGCTTTTTGATGTGTTTGTGCTGCAACTTTGTCTTGATGCACTCAAACTGAGTTTGGTTCTCCTGGCTGCCTGGTTTAGAGTAAATTAATGTCAGAGCTGTAGTGGCATTCAGATAAGCAACTGGAGCAAGTGGGTCTGACTGGTGACCCTGATCTCCCACCCTCAGGGGATGGTGTGACAGTGACTTGGGCTGCCCCCAGCACAAGAGTCTGTGAGCAAGCAGGAGGGGCACTGAGAAACTGGATGAGACAAACTGGTGCTATTGACAGCTTCTGATCCTACCCCTGCTCTTTATGATATAATTTAGGTACCTCTGTGCTATGGAAAACTGTAGGGTAGGCATCATCCCTTAGATAGCCTGGAATAGGTCTGTGAAATGCCCTCGTACTTTGGGTTTACTGGGCAGCTGAAATGTGAAAGCATGAATTAAAATCCTAAGTGACAGCTGTGGTACCAGAGGCTTCATTGTGAGGGACATCATGCTGCTAAAACAGTGACAATGCTTGTTTGCCTCCAGCCTTGAATGTGCTGGTGAGCTCACAGCAGTCAGCTCAGCACAGTTCCCCACTGTGTCCATTGTGACCCATCATCTTTTCACAGACAGATGCTTTCTGGCTGAGGCTGTGTCCATTTACATCATTTTACCATTAACTTTCTCAAACTTGTTCCCTTAGCTGCCACCAGCATGTGGACAGCAAGGGATATTATCATTCTCATTCAGAGAGGGTGAACAATGTATTTACTAAATCAAAACTGCTTAAAACTGTTGAGGAAACTTACCAAAGAATTTTCATTAGGAATTTTGCTTCCTGTTTCTCCAGGAGGTTTTAGATGCTGTTTGCTAGATTGAAAGGTGGTACTTTAGTCTTGCAGGTGCCACTGATCAGATAGCATGTGACAAGAGCTGTCCTACAAGATCTCATTCATTTCTGTACCTTTGAAAAATATTACTGTTCTGGCTGCTGTTTTAGAGGAAGATTTCATGTTATAAATGTTCTAAGATTTAGGGAGTGGGAGCATTTATGTAAGTACTTTAAGGCTCAAAGTGGGAGGGGGAGAAAAAAGAGTTGGTAAGTGTTCACTTGACAAATAATAACACTATTTAAACTAAGTAGAGCGCAGTTTGGTTTCCACCTCCAGTATTCCCTGGGGACTGATGCAAAACTACATTTGGTCTTAATATGCCCCTTTATACACCTAGCCTGTTTGGTAAAAAAGTTTCCCCACACTTCCTAGTGTGGAAATCTTCCTTCTTTATGTCTTGCTGTCTTGTTCACCTTATTTGTGCCTGGTGTGTATGAAGAGATAGCAGTGTCCTGAGCCAATTATACAGACTGGGGAGGAGCAGCTGCTGCACCTGAAAGCTGTGGTGCCATTCAGGGAGGCCTGGCCTGGCTGAAGAGCTGGGCAGAGAGGAGCCCAGTGAAGTTCAGCAAGTGTCTGCACCTGGGAGGAGTAACCCTGGCCAGCCGTACAGGCTGGGGCTGATGTGTTGGAAAGCAGCTCTGTGGAGTAGAGCCCACACATCCTGGTGGATTCCTGTCCATGCGGTGTATTCTTGTGGCCAAAAAGGCCAATGGGTAAGGGAGGTGGTCCTGCCCCTCTGCTTTGCCCTGGTGAGGCCTCATCTGGAGTTCTGTGTGTGGTTCTGGGCTCCTTGGCTCAAGACAGACATGGAACATCTGCAGTGAGTCCAGAGAAGGCCTGTGAAGATGATGGGGGACTGGGTCGTGTGTCATACAACCAGTGGTTGAGGGAGCTGGGCCTATTTAGGCTGCAAGTGAGAAGATTGAGAGGGGATCTCATCAGGGCACACAAATGTGTTAAGGGTGGGTGTCCTGAGGATGGGACCAGACTCTTCAGTGGTGTCCAGAGCAAGACAAGGGACAGTGGGTACAAATCAAAACAGAGAAAGTTCCATCTGAATAGGAGGTGAAACTTCTTTAGTGTGAAGGTGATTAAACACTGGAATAGAGAGGTTGTGGAGTCTCCCTCACTGGAGGTATTCAAAACCTGTCTGGATGTGATCCTTTGCAACCTGCTCTAGGTGAACCTGCTTTAGCCGGGGCGTTGAACTAGATGTTCTCCAGGGATACTTTCCCACCCCAGTCCTGCCATGATTTTGTGTGAATGATTGCCCCTGTATGCTGAAAGGCTTGTGTGTTTAGGAGGAAGAGATCAGACAGTGCCGTATGTCAAGTAAAGCAAGCTGAAAGTAGATTTAATTAAGCTTAGGTAATAGTGTGAGGAAACAGGCAGTTCAGTCAAACAGTTTAAATCATACAGGGCTGTAGCTGTAAATAACTGCCAAATAATCTGAATCGTGGTGCCACGTAATGTTTGGGGTGGCGAACATGCAAAGTGGGGGAAGAAGAACAAGCCTACCAACGTCAGCTTATCCAGGCTCATACTGCTGCTGAACTATGAGTTCAGTCACCCTTCCCTCTTGCAAAGGGGAGAGCTTATTGCAGAGCAATAAAGGCATTTCCTCTGACACTGTCTGGGATGGAAAATTATTGTGGGGCTAGGCACATTCCTGATGAGATTTTGCCTTGTGCATGTGGATGACAGCAAGCAGATCTTTACTTTTTTTTTATCCACACTGTCCCATGGATGAGAGCAGAGCTTGCCTGCAGGGTCTGGTTTCATAGTGTCTGAGCCAGGGAGAGCCCTCGTGTCTCTAGAGTGGGGTGTGCTGCTGAGACTTAATGGCTTTCATGCCCAGTGCTGGCCTGTCATCTGAGGGAAATTACATAAGCTGGTAATACCAGCTCAGCCTGTGTACACTGTTAGTTTTTTCCTCCTTCTGTAACAGATAACAGTAAGCTTGTACCAGCCTGTTTGATAACCACCAGAAATCCCGTTTTCAGTATTCAAATACAGTGAGATAAGCAATGTTCAAGACATTGTATTTTTGTTTTTTTGCTAAACATGAAAGATAGGCTATCAGCTAATCCTGTTACATGCCTGAGCTGCCAGGTGTGCCAAACTGGTACAAAATGGTTGGAGTGTAAACTGACAGTGTCTTTCATGTTAAAGAACAGGAGATAGCTTGATCTCCTAATGCTTTTTTGCTGATGGTGGTGTTGGAGGAGTACCAGGGGAATACCTTTAGCTCCTTTGACTAAGGCATAAGGCACAACTATTACAATCTGTGCTGTCAGTACCATATCTTGTACATAAAAACAATGATCTGGGCACCAAGGCTAGAGCTGTATTTCATCTCCTGAAAGAGCCTTCAGATAGCATTTTTGTTGTGATGCTGTAGTTAAAGAGAATCTGTCCATTCTTTGAGAATTCAAACTCCAAGCTTTGCACTTTTTTTTTTTTTTTCTTTTAATATATGAGACATTCAAAATCACAAGTAATTTCTTCTGTTCTGCTTTTTCTGAACAGGTGGCTTATGTGGTGGCCAGCTGAGCTGTTGAAATGGATTTATGATCCCACCAGGAGCAAGGATGGGGTGGGGGGATTCCCAAGTGGAGTGCTGGGCATGCTGGGGTGAGCTGTGCTGGTTCCAGGGAGAAGCAGCACGGCTGTGCCATAGCAGGGGCACTGGCTGCACAAGGTGCTCTCTGGACAGAGTAAAGGAATACTGGTAAAACTGTGGGCACTTAATTTTAGTCTGATTAAAGATGAGGCAAAACTTCGGATTTTGAGAAAGCTGGGGAGGAGGTTGGAAAAAGGATGGGATCCAAAACATTGGAGGCTGTGTATGGCAGGCTAGCTCTTTCCTTCTTGTGAAACAGCTTGCCTACTTAGCATGTTTTATATCTTCTTTCTTAAAAATGCACTCAAAGCTATTGCCTTCCTTACATATTTTCGCTGTTGTAGCTTGGTCTGTTCCCAAAGAGAAAAATGGTCCATCAGTTTTACATTCTGTTCTTGGTAAATGTTGATAGAGACTTCAGAGAGGTTTGGCTCTGCTGTCCAAGAAAAGAAAGATCTATGGAATTTGCCCGAAATTACACTGGGGCCTTTAAACCAAATTAAACGGTTCTTTCGGGACTTAATTGAAGCTGAATTTGTTTGGTTTAAACAATGCAAAATGGTTCCAATGCCTGAACGAGCTGAGAAATTACTTTTGAGTGAGGGAGTTGGAGTTCTTGAGATGGCTTTGGTCACTGCATTTGTCTGACCTTGAGATGTGTACCTTGCCTTGATGTGTTTTAATGCATTAATAGATTGTGATTTTATTGCTGGAAGTGAGCATTTTAAAAGTACCATTGCATTCTAAATATTGTGGGGCAAGTGTGAAAAACACGTTTTATTGTTTTGGTAAAATTTAAAAGGTTTAATAAAAAGACAATAGGAGACATACATAAAGCAAAGGGTTAAAATGGTTGGGTGCTTGGCAAGCTGCCAAGAGCACACAGCTGCTTCAGAAGGTTCTTTTAAATATACTTTACAATACATTAACTTGTATATTTGTAGTCTTTCATGCATAGTCTAACTTTTTTTGGTAACTATTAGCATGGCCACTCTTTGGGTTTGTTTTTTAGAGCATGCATGTTTTTTTGGCTTGTGGTTTTAATTTTCTTCTTGTCTTTTAATTTGGGTGGTGGTTTTGGCCTTTTGTAGTTGGTGAGTGTTGATAAATGTCAGCTGTAGGTCTCCATTACACATTCACGGGCTGTTATTTCAACTAAGTGGGTAGTTTAAGCAGACTATCTCTAAAAAACATATGTCTAACTTTTGCTATTTAAAAAAACCCTATATTAATGCAGAAAAGCTATTTTAAAATTATACATATAGCATTTATCTTAATAGTTGCAAAAAGCCAAAAACACTTAGCAAGTGTTCTCCAGGCCCTACAGCTTGCTTGGTTCAGGACAGAATTCTCTGTAGCACACAAAAATGTAGCAGTGGATGATAATAATCACCTTAAATGAATGTGAAAAGGCAGATGTGTACTATGCAAAAGTTAATGCTCTCTGCTCTATGCTTTCCTCGCACATCTCATTTCTCTACTGAATTGTCAAAGCTGTAACTTCATATTTAGGAGCAGAAGTGTACTGGCAGAACAAGTGAAATCCTTGCAGGGGAGAGTTTTGTATAGGTATTGATAGTGCTATAAATAGATGGAACTCTACTCTACATCTAAGCCAGACTGATCCAGAAGGTGAAACTTTGATCCCAGTCATACACTCTCCTTGTGGCCCCAGTTTGCTGTGCCCCAGCCGTCCCTGCCCATTGGAGTTTGTGTCCTTCAATTTCCTTCTGATTTTGACCAGCTGCTGCCTTAAAATTTGGGAGGTGCTCAAAGAGGCAGCTTGTGTTTTCCTAAAGAGTTGAATAACTTTATCTCTCCAGTTTCACAAATGGGAAAGGAAGGAGGCTGGGGAATATTTAACTGAACAGGTGATATCGGCTTATGAGCCCATTATCAGCTAAACAGGCAGCAGATTAATTTCACCTTCTAGTGTCCCTTAAAAACTGTTTCAGAAGCTTCAGCTGAACCACAAAAGCTGGCACCTGGGCAAAGGACTTGGGTTTCTGTGAGGTTTTTGCTGTGCACAGCTAACTGACTTCCCTCTGCTTTGCTGGAGTCTGGGCAGGGAAAAAGCTGTCAGCTGAGAGCAGCTGCTGTGCTTGAGATACCCCTGCAGGTGTCCCCTCAAAACACCTTGTTTCCCACATGATGGCCAAACCCTGTCAGCAGCCTCTCTAGGCTGGTGGTTTCAAGGCCACCATAACATGTTTCAGTACTTGTGATAATGGGATCCAAGTAAGAGCTCAGGAAGTGTTGGTTGGGGTGATCCTCTTGCTTCTGTTATAGAAACAAAACAGAAACAACAGAAATTATTGCCAACGTGCTGCTGGAAATGGCCACTCACTCCCACCCTTGTTGTGCCAGTGTCAAAGCCATCAGCTAGCCACTTGCATGTGTTCATCTAAAGCAGAGCTGAAATTGCAACAGAAGTCTCTGGGGTTGAGAAGTGTCCGTGAGGATTAAAGCTGTCATCTGATGACATCCTTGTGAGCTATGCAGTCTGAAATGTAAATGGAATATGGTTCTTTCTTTAAGGGTAGACCTTATTCACAATGGATGGCTGAGTAGCTGGAATGGTTTTGCAGGCTGATGGTGACATTTCATTAATAGGAGTTGCTATGCTGTGCCTTGTGTTGTGCACAGCCACAAGATAGATTTACTGTGAGACATGCAGAACTATAGGGGAATAAGTAGAGCAAAGTTTTTTGCCTTTTTTTTTTTTTTCTGGCCTGGCTTTCTATTTTCTCATTGTTGCCGCCTGTCCTTCCACACTTTCTTCCACGCTTACGGAAGCAAGTATCTGTTTCTGACTTCATTGCTTGCTGCTAACACCTGACTCCAGCTCATTTTATATACAATATATAAGCCCTAGTTCATCCTTAAGAGTAGTTGCAGTCTAGGAGACTTTTTTCTTCTGTGTGGTGTCATTGTCTTTATAAGGAGCTTTCTGAATAAAATATGAGTTTAGTCCCACTGAGGAAAATTGCTTGCTGTGTTGGATCACAAGCATTATGTGAACAAGCTGGAAAACTAATAAACACTTTGTCCAATGACAGTCTTTGTGGTTTAACACTAATTCTAGGGTTGTTTAGTAGCTGAAAGTTGAATAATTTTCAGCAGAGGGAAACAGCTTGAGTAACGCAGCAGAGGGAAAAACAGCTGGTCTTCCCATTAAAGAGTGTTTGGCTGGGAGGTTAGCTAAAAATAGCACTTTGTAATAGTCTTTATTCTTCCCCCATGCAATATATATTATGAATGTTGTGCAGGTGATTAAACTGAGTTTAGAGAGAGCCGTGATAATTTACTTATCACCCCTTCTCCCATTTTTTCTCTTCTTAAGGCTTCTCTGTAATATTGGGACATTCTAACATTTCTATAAATGGTATCAAGTGTCCTCAAGCCCTTGCATGCCACTGAAAGGAAACCAGTTTGCTCTGGTCTATGCTTGGTGACTGGAGTTGCTTGAAATTTCTTCCTGCTATAAATACCTTGGTTCCTTTGACTTGTGGTGTTTAAGTAAGCAAATAAAACCTGTTGTTAAAATCAGGATGGCATTCAGCATCTTGCCCACAACTGTTTAAAAGTGGAACACACCTCCCTTCATGTTTGCTTCCCTCTGAATCGGCAGTAAAAGCTAACTCACAAAGCACTTAAAATTCACAATGCAATTTCCCGCAATCATTTCTCTATTGCTGCTGAAAATGCAGAAGTGAGGGGTGATCTATGTCTTTGATTCCCCAGTATTGTCAAATTTAGAAAGTTGTTACGAAGTAACAGTGGAGCAGAGAGGGAGTTGGATCCATTACAGAAAGCAATCCCTATACAGATATCACAATCCCCAGTGACCTTACTCTGCAGACGATTTATTTTTAACTTCATGCAGTTCAAAGGCGTGTTAAAATGTAAATTGCCAAAGTGTTGTGTCTAAATTAGGACAGTCTGTGTCCTATATGGGAGTGAGGACTGCTGTGGAGATGAATGAATTCTAAACATGGTTCACTTACGCCACTCATAGGTAATGGGACATACTTTCAGCTGGACAAACACGTAATGACAATACTTGTTCCATCAGTTCACATTGAATCTATAAATACTATTTAGAAACTTCTCACAGCCATTTCTTTAGCACTTGAAGCAGGACATCTAAGACAATGCCTCTGATACAACGCTTGGGAACTGAGCATAGATTCCTCTTCTTTCCAGGTGCTGAAAAGATTGTTGCAATTATGATTAGCAACCAGAAAGGCATGGAAATCCTGGACCGGATTCAGAAGGGCATGAAAGTCACTATGGTCATTGAAGTGGGCAAAAGGCAGAGTCTTTCCATGAATATCTTCACCATCCTCTTCATCTCTGTGTCATTTTTCGTTGTGGCAGCAGCAACTGTGGGCTGCTATGTCTCTTACTCTGCTCGGAGACTCATTATCGCAAGGGCCCAGTCCAGGGAGCAGGTGAGTTTGTACTGTTGTTTTTTTATACCCCCCATCCCTCCATGGTGTGGATCTTGAGATCTGTAAGTTTTGGTTAAGTACCAAAATTACTTAATTTGTTTGTTTGATCTTTAAACTGCTAAGAGATAGATCTTTGCACAGCTTAAAACTTCCCTAAAGAACAGCCAAAAGTAAACTACATGGAGAAAAGTTGACTGTGCTCAGGTAGTTGTGTTTCCTGTAAATATTCTCTGAACTGCAGTGTAGCTGTAATGCTGATGTGTTGGGGGCTATGAGAGAGCTAAACTGCTTTTAGCTGATCCTCATCCTTCCCACATAGCACTGCCTATGTCCTTGCTGTAACAGAAGACATGACTGGAAGTTTGTCTGCAAAATGGGGCATGACTTTAGCTGCATGTTGGGAGGCTGCTGCTTGTTGAAAACGGCTTTCTGACTGAAAACTTTCTGAGAAGTACAGTGACAGACTTAGGGTTGGAAATATTGGAAGTTTTCATCTGCCTGTGAGATGTAGCATTGCCATTCCTGGATGAAATGTACAGTTATCTCTGTAAATGCTGTTCTCTTGCTGGCATTTGTGGACAGAGATGCAGTCTCCTGCTGATGGGCAGGAAAACCTGGGTGCCCTACTCACTGTTCATTAAATCAAATTGAAAAGTTTCCTCCTTTGAAGGTACTTAAAAGTGCAACAGGTCATTGTGAGCTATCAGGCTTTCAAGAAACTGCAGATATTATTAGTGCCTCAGTGATAGATGGTACTGGGAAAATCCAGTCTGCTATGCTAGCAGTCTTGGGTTCAATGTACACAGGGAGCTTACTGCAGATTGATAAAATAACATTGATAAATATATGCCAGTCTCACATGATTTCAGCAGAACTGAAATCAAGGAGCCCCAAGAAGTGCTCTGTAGAGTATAAGAGTAGAAGAAAGCTTCTCTGCTATCAGGGCATAAAAATATACTATTCTGTCATAGTGAAACTCAAAGACAACCCAGAATTGTTTTCAATTGTTCTTATACCCTGGCGTCTCAGACTGACCTCACAGTGATGAGGTAAGTGAAGAATAACAAGAAAGTGTTAGTTAATTCAGGTGAACTAGTAAAAGGTGATGCTAACCATGTACCCTGTTAGCTGCTGATTGGATTTTCAGTGTAGATCCAAAGTTTGAGAGTTTTAAGTGCTTTGGCTGCATGAAGTACTGAATATTAGTCAAACAACTTCCTGACTTATATGGTACACTTGGTGGCTTTCCTGTCACAGTTCAGCCCTTTGAAAACGCAGATTACCAGGATTTGGGTGGCTTTTGAGAAAAGCCAGTCACATCAGTTTCTGGTCCAAGCAAAAAGAGAAGCACATCTGTCCTAACCTAACAGTTAAACCAGAGTAGTTCTTTCCTCACAGCTATACTGTGCAACCTGCTAGTTCCTTCTTGAATGCGTATTTTCTTCTGGGCTTGAAATTCATGTCTCCACCTCTGCAGTCTCTTCCTGCATTGGAAGGTCAGTGAGCAAGAAAGTGGAAAATTGAGGCAAGTGTGGTAGTGGCTTTCTACCTTTCTAGTCAGTGGAGTACTGACAGATTCAGTTCTCAATTTAGTAACCTTTCTTAATAGAGCAAAATGACCCATGATGTTATCTGTGGCCTGGTTTCTAATTTCAGCTCAAGTCTTTGCTTCCTTTGATTTCATAAAGATTAGATGTTGCTGAGAAATGACCTAATTAATGGCTTTAGAGGAGGCAAATTACTCAACTTTCAACAATTCAAAACTGCTTCAGTGGCAGTAGCTACCTGTGGCTGCCTGTAGGGAAGAACTTCTTTAGCTTACAGGAGAAAAGCAGGAGTTCCCAGCCTCCTCAGAGCTGTCTGGTTTTTGCTGCCATGACTGTGCTCACAGAGTGCCAGGAAGGCACCCTTATGCAGAAAGGGCTGGAGGCAAAATGGGCAGCTTTGAACAAGGAAGACTTAGGACTGAGCAACTCCAAACCTAATTTTTCCATTTAGGTAACTCACTGCTTCAGCATTCCAGAGCCTGGATAGAAGCTGAGACCTGACCTGTTTTGTAATATCTTGATTCTATTTCCTCAACTTAGCTATTTTTTCTAACTTTTTTTTATGTTGGGGCTTTTATAGTTCTAACATAATTCACATTTCACATTCACCTGAAAAACTTGGCTTCACAAAATACTTTGACATTCCAAGCTTGGTAGACTATTCAACACAAAGCTTCTTCTGCAACCTTCCTCCATCCCCTGGAGGAGTGTTCTGCTGTACTTGCCAAAATCAATGTTAAAGGTGACTTTGGCATTGATGCATTTAATGAGGAGCAATTAAACTGGTGCCTATTCAAAATTTAAAAGGCTGTTCCAAGTAAATTATTAACAGTGCAGCCAGTTGTGTCCTGTCTAATATGCTTGGCCTGACATTAGATGTGTAGATTAGATACTGTATGAGGGAGTACATTCCTAGAAAGTTTCATTTTCAGTTAATAACAAGTAGTGGTGACAGTTCTGGCCATGCATTCGTGCTCTGTTGATGTTACCACATTTGCTGCTCAGACTTTTGGGGGCCTCAGTAAACAGATCTATGTGGCTGCTGCTCTGTGGCTTCTGTCTCAAACTTTGGCAAGGACAACATTTCAAAGTTAACCATAAGTGACATTCAGAAACATATACTGATGTGTTCATCAGAACTTCACAAACTTCCAAGAAAATCCCAGGAGTTCTTGTTTCTAACAAATCTGCACATCTGTATCCCTTACCTTTGGATTGTATAGGTCTCTTTCTTGATAGCTGTTAGTAGCTGTCAGCTATTAAACTCTTAAAGCATGCCCATGGATACTCTTTTCTTAGGGCATAAAAACAATGCTAATACAAAAATAGTTAATTTTGTGCCAGGACTATTTGACAGGGTCCCAGGGGGATGTATAAATCAACTTGTTTGCTATTAACTGCTTCAGCACAAGGAATTTTATGCAGACTTGAGTGGCCAGTCCTTGCAAGATTGTTAGGTGTCAGTAACAGCCCCCCTCCCACTTGTCCTTCTGCACTTGTGCTACCAGTACTGCACTTGGAAAAGTTTCATGTAACTGAACTAAAATGCTTAAGGAGATGGAATGCTAGAAAGCCAACAGTGCGGGGCTCCTGCACAGAGCAGTGGAATTGGAAAGAGGCTGCAAAACTTGAGTGTAGTCTGTCCCTGAGGTAAGTGTTGTGCTGGGGATGGCGCTGCTAGAATTGCCTGAAGTGCACCGGGTAGGGAGAAGATAGTCCTATTCTTTGAGTCAGTGGAACAGCACCAACCTGTGACTTTTAAACAGAGGTTGGCTTCTGGGCTAATTCCAGGCACTGCAGTGACAGCAAGACTTGCCAGGCAACCTGTAAAGCAGTGGAATCAGAGGAGTAGTTCAGGGTGTATTGGTGTTAAATGGGATGATTGATAAAGAATCTCTCTCATCTTTCATCAGATTGTTTGTGTCAGGAAGATGTCCTAAAACATGTATAACATAAAAAACAATTGTTGAACTCAGTTTTGTCTTCTGTACCAAATCAATTTGAAGGCTTGTGTTTGTTTTGGCTGGGTCTAATGTGATCAACGTATTATCTTGCATCTTCTCAAACTAAAAAACCCTTATAATTTCTGTGCTTTGTGAAAAGGTTAGGTACAAGCAAAGCAGATGTAAGTGCTGTCTTGGTGTGTCATCCAGTCAGTAACTGCATCAGTATATCCCGAAACAGTTTCAATGTTGTCTCCAAATAGTATGGTCATGCTTACTTGGCTTGTTTTGATAACATCTGGGTTTTAAAACTGTTGCCTGCTTGCAGTAGGCACCTGGGTATGTATTAGTAAGTGAATAGAAAAGTAGGCTGTGTCTGACCAGGACTGCTTTGTGTCACAGCGGCAGCTGAGAGCCAAGGCTAAGAAGGCCATCGAACAGATGGAGCTGCGCACCCTGAAGGAAGGGGACAAGGTAGGAGTGACCTCCCTGCGTTACAGCACAGCCTCCGCATGGAACCCAGCGAGTTCCCTGCTGCTGGAGAGTGCACAAGTCTCTCTGAGCTTGTAACTTTTGATTGCATTGACAGTTCCTCTTTCAGATCAGGTCCTTTCCTAGACCTCAAGACTTACGTTAATATAAATCATTATGATAGCTGCTGCTCGTAGTCTTGCTAGCATGGATGTTTAAATATAAACTAATACGTAATCAGTTTCCCTGGCTGTTCTTGTAACTAAAACTGGAGTAGCAGTTTCTAAACCTCTATACTAGTGCCTCCAGTAACCCAGTAACAGTTTCATGTGGAATTCTAAACCATGGGTTTAAACTTTCAATGCTTGTTTTGAAGTGTCAGCTTGACTGCGAGTAATCCACAAAGTGTGTTTATATGAGATTATATTTGGGAGTATCATGGATAACGCTAGCTAGCCCCCTTCATCTGCAGTAAATCTGACTGGAGTTCAGAGGAAGCTTTCAAAATGTGTTAAAGCTGTAAATTCATGTCACTGTTTTAGGAAACTGGTCCAGATGGGGATTCCTGTGTTGTGTGCTTTGAACAGTACAAGCCGAACGATGTAATGCGTGTTCTGACTTGCAAGTAAGTTTTCTTCCAAACTGCCCCTTCATCCAAAATTCTGCCGTGTTTATTAACAAACTTTCATCAGGTTATTGTACAGTGAGAATTGCTGAATATCTCTCAAAACATTATTTTTAACAAGAGAAACGGTGTGAATACACATTTGTAGTGTGCCCCAATGGCCTGTGTTCAGCACTTTTCCTGTGAGTGGATTGACACATGTAACTCTGCAGATCACGGTATCCCTCAGTAGAATGCCAGGGCTTTTTTAGGATTTCTTCCTTTGCTGGTGTATAAGAATGTTACCGCTAACTTGCAGGTAATTGGCAAAATGTTGCCCACTTCTTGTCCCTTAAGTGACTGTTTACGAAGAGAGTTGTATTTCTGCTACATGTGTTAAACCATGCTGGCTTTTGTAGTTTAAAAGACAGCATTTATATTCCTGTATGCATCCTCTGAAATAGAGACCAAAATAGAGCCATAGCAGTTGATTTTTCTAGAATTCTCTCCTGTTGTATCTCACTGCTGTGCTGCTGTGGAAGCCCAGTGCGATTGCTTCTAAGGTGAGCAATGAAGCTGCCTCAGGGCTTAAGGAAACTTGTTCCGTGGGATTTCCCCCTATGCCTGCTGACTGGGACTGCTCTGGCCAAGCTTCTAAAATCAGAGGGCTGCCACATAAAATACCCGTATTGTGCAAAGGAGGAGGTGTCATAACCCTTAGGGAGTATTATAAAAAGCACTTGGAAACATTTTGATGTAGGAAAACTAAGTTCTGAAGGCTAGAAAAACGGGTATCTGCTGTTGTGTGCTAAACAGTGCTGTCAAACACTGGCACATCTCAGCTGGAGTTACCTGTGCATCAGGTTACAGTTTTGCAAAGCCCTTGTCTGCTGCCAAGCAGTAGGACCTCTAAGCTGTTTTGGTAATACAAAGTTGGTCTGCTAAGGTGTTATCAACTCCCTTGATCTAATGCCTAATACTTTAAAAAAAACCCCAAACTGAATAACATTTCATGCATGTACGTTATTGATTATCCAGTTGTCTTGTCATGTTTATACTCGTGGGTGGTTTTGTTGGTGGATTAAGTGCTGTGAGTATAAAAACATCTAGACACGCTCCAGTCACTTTGCCTGATAGGAGACCTGACTTCTCATTATTTCCCTATAAACCCTGCTAATCTTGGCATGAAGCTGCAAACAAAGCATGGCTTATTTAGGTAAGAGTGGAGTAACATCTTTTGATTGCGTTCTTTATGTGTGAATTTGCTGCATTTGCTCTGAGACTGCTCTTCCATACATTTGTGATATTTCGTTCCTCTGTGTCCCAAACGTAGCTCTCGGAGACACACTAGCTTTAAATGACTGGACTACACGGAACTGATAATCTTCACAAGTGGTGATATCTGCTAGTATCAACCATATTAAATTGTCCCTCCTGAGTTATAAACTGGTATTTACTGCAAGAGTATGCTTGCTTTTGGTGGTTGAGTCAACACTAAGCCCTTACTTGTTCAAAGCATTTAACTGGATCTGTGAAAGAACCAAAGGAATGTTCCTGTGAATCACATTGGTGATATCTGAGTCCCTGGGGTGTGGGTATTTGCCAAGGGCATTCTTGTCCAGGGAGTCAAACTGAAGGCATTTATAGTTGCAAAGGTTCACAAGTCCATTATTTAGTTCAAGGACTTAAAATAGTGAGGTGTCAAGAAAGTTTCAAGTTTTATTCTAAGCATGATGTTGGTGCAGCTGGAAGGAAGTGCAAATTATGTGAGCTGATTTGGAGAATCCTTGGATCCTGCTGGCGTGTAGGCTGCTGAACACTGGATGTGGTGATCTGCACTTACCTCATAATAGGGCTGATGAATACTGAGCAGTGCTTGTTTGCCTTGCTGCTTCTATTCAGGCTGAGGGAACAGGCAGATTGCAGAATTTCAAGTCAACACTTAAATCTGTGGCCTAATTTAAACCCATTGTGGAATTGAGTGTCTTAATAGAAGCACATATTTGCATCTGTGATGGCTGAGCTATATCTACTTTGAGTGAACAGCCTGCAAAATAACCACTTGGAATACACAGTGATTGCACAGACGCTGTAAATGGGTGAGAGTACAGTTTATCTTGAGGACATAACTCTGTGAGATTATTTGCCTGTGTAGTAATTACAACAGAAACAAATGCTGTTTAGTCATCTGCATGACAGAAGCTAACCTTAAAGCTAAGGTTGAGATGTCAATAGTTGTATCATTTAAATATCAGCTGGGAATGTATTGTACACAGTTTTGGAAAAACAGCTTTAGACTGTTTAGGTGTAGCAAAAATGATAATGCTGAATTCTAGCAAGTTGTATTGGGATACTAATAAGCACAAACCAGCTACAGGTTGGAAGATCAACTGTCCATAACTTTCAGCTGAAACTTGTGGCAAAATAAGGTCATCCATTCTAGAAGGAATAAATTTTTGATGTTACAAAAGGCTCCTTCATAGCTGGCACATGAGCAATCCTCCTGGTATGAAACCTAACCTGTTGGCTACCTTCTTCCACCAGCCATGTCTTCCACAAGACCTGTATTGACCCCTGGCTTCTGGAGCATGGGACATGTCCTCTGTGCAAATGTGACATCCTCAAAGTGTTGGGTGTTGAGGTAAGTGTTGAGGCTGTTGTCGTGGTGGCGGCTGCCAGTCACAGTTGTCTTGTGACCACAGCTTGAGCTTTTTTCATGCTTTCTCTAGAGTGCAGGTGTTGCCATGTCTGTGGCCAGATGCTATAGGAATAATAGCGGTGTCCCTTTTAGGGAAGCCTGCGGCTGACCTGGTATGAGTTGGTATTGCCTAAAGGCTTGGGCAGAATGTCAGCCAAAGCTGACTCATGCCTGACAGGAGAATTGCTCTTAGCTCTTGTGCTTACAGCTAAGAATGTTTCTCAAATCTTCAGGCAGGCTTTGACAACTCCTACTTGTCCCTGAAACCAGCTCCTCTTCAGTTGCTCAGTACCTGGAGCCCTTGAAAAGTGAATGTGTTAGTTAGCATGTATGGTGTTCCTGGAACTGCATGATTTCCTAGGATGCATCAGGAGTTTCTGATGTTGCTCATTGTTGCAAGTGCCAGAGGAAGATGCTGTTGCCAGTGCCTGATGCTGCCTGGGCCAGCTAAAACATAAGTCAGAGTTTGCCTGGGAGAGGCAGATCTGCACTGAGTGGAAGGAAGACTCTGCCTGATACTGGGCAAACAGTGCAAAAACTGTGTCTGAACTTCCCACTCAATTAGGCAGTAACTGTTTTTCACCTCTGATACTGGAGGTTAACAGCAGAACTTTTATTCCATTTCATGTTTTTTCCTCTGCGTAAAAGTGCTCTGGACTCAGTTCTTACAGGCTTTGTTCTCCCAGAAAGATGTACCTTCCTGCCAAGTTGCAATTTAACCATTTTCTCTTTTTTTTTTCCACAAAGATGAATGTGGAACCACGATCTGAGCCTGTGCAAGCCCCAGGATTCAGTGGCCAAAGACCTCTATCCACTGTCACTATAGATAATGAAGAGGACAATCTTAGTGAAACGGCCTCATCTGGATATGATTCTGTACAGGGACCAGATGAATCTGCTCAGGAGGCACACACACCATCAGAAAGTATGTCTACTCTTTCATCTGCCTTGTTAGATCATTTGTTCTTGGCTGCTTAGGCTGTGAATTAGGGGTAGTTGCCTTCATAGCATCTCACAGGGCTTGAATAGTTTTTCAGGGTCATCTTAATTTTACCTTTTTTTTTTTTTTTTTGCCCTTAGCTCTGATGCTTGGTCTTTGTTTTCAAATGAAACATGATCTTAATGTGAATTAAAAGCTATAGTCTATGAAGGAATAGTTCAAAGTCAGAGGCATACTTCAAGAGCAAAGAGACTTTTCCAAAGATGTCCCTTATCCCTTTGTCTCTGGAGATTTTGTTTGGATGAGTGAGTGTTGCTTTGCTGCTAGATCTGTCTGCTTTAAGCAGTTACTTACAGAAAACTTTTGGGGAGTCAGTCTTGCTCTAGCTTAGATGGGGCAAGATAGAGAAGACTTAATATACTTAATTGAATTTCAGATTTGCCAAGGCTGAGTCATCCTTGAACACTTTAGAGAGTATTAGTTTGTAAAGAATATCAGATTTTCCAAATACTTTGTCTTTTTGAACAAGAGCAAACAAATTGAAAATATCTTTTTAGTGCTTAGCTTTATCAACATGTACTCAGTGTTGCTATTGGCTTTAAAAATGAAAAGGTTGCAGGTAAACAAATGAAAGTAACTATCCTCTGAATTGTGGCATGGCCTTAGGAAGGCATGCTCTACTTCCTGTGGGAAGCTTAGCCGATAGGGAAATTTGGGATTCGCTGCCTGTCTCTTGCAGGACATGTTGCCACAGCAAGTGGCATGTGTTTGGAAGTGCCCTGTTGAAGCACCCCAGTAGTGAAGAGGACACTTCCTATGAGCTAAACATCAGAAGTTGAAATTGCATCCCTCTAAGTAACTCAAGGCATGCTGGGTCCTTACATTGCATGGGTTATTCTCGTGTATTCTCACTTGCCCTGGGAAGGACACATATGGACATCAGCCGGACAGAGTTAGTCTGTAGAGAAGGTCTTCCTCTCCAAATCAGCACAGGCCCACCCCCACTTTATCCATAGCCTAGTCTCCAGGAGTTGCTCTTGATGCCTGCCTTCAGCAGCCTAAAGATACAAGATCTGCTAAAATCTTCCTGGTTGGATTTTTTAACCTTCTGTGGCTAAAGCACACCTTCAACTTGCTCAGTGTTACAAAGCTAAGGAGGCATCCCCAGCAAGGACAGGCAGAGGCAAGACTGAGCTTCCAAACTAACAAGGGGAGAAGGAGAGAGGTAGTTGGAGGTGGCCTTGGATTTCCATTTCTGCAGAAAAATGCTGTTGAGCTTGTGCAGTTCAAGTTTGTATGGTTTGCTTTAAGGTGGTAATGCTTGGCTATGGCTCTTTTTTACTTACCTTGACTTGATTTTCTTCTGGACAGATGACAAAACACATCCTGTAAGTGAAGAATCTCAGCCCTCCACTGTGACTGCCCTTTCACACGGTGACAACCCAGGTTTTGAAGGAGATGAAACACAAGTTTGTGAAGTCACACTCTAAGAATGTGCCCAGCTACATGGTGCAAGCCTTCTGCAAGGAGCTGCCTACTGCCATTCCACATAAACCAAAAGTTGCAAGGCTGTTGCAGAAAATACTGCATTGGCAATATTTAGATAAATAGACTTGTCCGAATCATAATTGTATGGTTTGCCTTTCTTAAAACTGTATTTTCCACAGGAGTCTTAACACTCTCCGGATAAAGCTGTCTTAAATACAAAGAAAACCAGCAGATTTTAACTAAACAAAAATTCCATCTTCAGCAAAGCTTCTCTATTGTGTTTGAATTGTTTAAGTGAGATTTTTTTCTGTCATAGTCATCTCCACTGGGAATAATTTTGAGTTGGGTTTTTTGGTTGTTTATTATTTTCATTCAAGTGGAATTTCATTGTAAGCAAATTTATTTTGATCTGTTCTAATACTTATGAGACAGTTTTGTTTAAAGCAATGTGGTATTTAATGTTTCATGCTCTAATTTGATAGGAAAAAGTGCAAGCTA
This sequence comes from Turdus rufiventris, assembly GCA_013186435.1. Taxonomy (NCBI): domain Eukaryota; kingdom Metazoa; phylum Chordata; class Aves; order Passeriformes; family Turdidae; genus Turdus; species Turdus rufiventris. The sequence continues at coordinate 4,020,323 of PYHW01010359.1, read as the reverse complement.
ATGCTTGTCAAACTGGATTTTGTCCACAGTGTCTTTGGCTCTCTTGTAATCAACTGATTCTCTACCTCTCAAATCCAGCCTGCCAACCACACATTCCTAAACGGGAAGAAAAGCTTCAAGCTGACAGGCCAAATCTGACTTACTGTAAAGGGAACAACTGCAGGAACTTTTCAAACTTTGTTAACATTAGTCTGCTAGACTGAAAGATCCTCCAATGATTTGAGGAGTTAGCATCAGCAATATGCCAGAGCCATGGCTTTGTGGGAGTCTGGAACTGACTTAACGGAAAGACTCAGCCGAAGATGAAAAGATAAATTCTTACAAATGGATCTGCTGTGTTTTGTTCAGAAATGATCCAGCCTCTTAAAAATGCTGAACTGTTGATGTACATTGTCTTGCTCAAGTGCACAATCAGCAGGGAGAGCCAATGTCCTGTGACTGTAACAGAGGGTTGGAGAAGTCTGTCCTCTGTGTGGAGTTGAGGTGGGGTCAAGCAGGAACACTGGGTGCCTCAATAGTAAGTGACTTGGCCTTGTCCAGTGAAGGTAGCTAAGGACATCTTATAAATGCACTTTATTTTTTTACCTCTGCATCTTTGACTAATTTCTATTGTTTAGTAGGATTTTGTCTTAGAGGTTCCAATAAATAAGAATCTGGGGGGAAAAGCAATGCATTTTCTTAGCTATAGTACAAATGAAATGACTGTAAATATTTCATCATTTATATTGAATTTGGATATGAAAATGTAAATATAAATAAAACTCTATTTTTGATGATCCTGACTGACAAAATATTGCCAGTTCTCATGGAAGCAGATGCTGAATTTGCCCTGTCCCACAACCTCGAAATATATCCTTCTTGTGGAAGGCCAAAAAGAAGCAGCATTTGTTCATAGTAATTGGAATAAGGAGTGCTAGTTAGGTGCAGAAGGCTACTGTTACATGGATTGAAATTGTGTTGAGATGCTGAAACCAAGTAGCTGTACTTGATGTTAAAATCCAAGCACCTTAGTATGTGTTCAGTGAGCTGCTGAATTGTGCTTATAGGCGTGTTCAGCTCAAGGCAGTTTGGCACATGCATTTCAGACCAGACTGGCTGCATCTCACTTTTCCTGCGTCAGGTTGCTCAGCATCCCCTCCTTACTCCAAAGTCTATGCTTTCTTTGAGGAAAAAACATTTTAAAAACTCTAACTTGTCCTTTGTTCTGTACTCTACTGTGATATACAGTAAAAGCTTGTTGCTCTCCTGGGTGGTTTGGAAGCAGTTATGTCTTGGTTTTTTTAGCTCAGTTCCAAGTCTAGTCTAGAAAATATCAGTTGGTTCTGAGCTCCAGTTGCAAAGCTGACTATAATCAGACTCCATTCTAAAGCTGTCATTTGCTATGATTGCCTTTTTATTCTACCTCTGAAGTGCAGAGCAGTGAAAGGAGCAGCCAAGCAGTAAATATGCAGCCCCTCATCACTTAATTTCATTTCACAAAGCTGGTATAAATTTATTGCGGTGTGTAAGCTGCAAGAATCTTATGAGGACACAATCTCATAAAATCATCTGCCACTTTTGTGTTCAATAGGAGCAAAATTTGATGTTCAAGGAAAAAACAAGGCAAGGGATTCAGATCAATTCTATACATTGAAAGGCACTTCTTGGATTACTTTGTAGAATTGAAGCTTTACATTTACTGCCTTTTAAGAGCAACAAACCTGCCTTGTACTTGTATTTCTAAGGGTAATGTGAACGCAAAGCCCTTTCTCAAGGCGTGCACTAGTGGAGAACTGGCATGGGGGTGTGGTGCAGATGCTCACTTTGTTGAAGCTGTACTGCTGTAGGTTCAGATAGGTATGTGATCTCTCTGCAGGGGCTCACTTGCTCAAGGCACTTATGCTAATTTTCAGAGAGGTACTTATTTCAGAGGGAAATTTTCAGAGGGATTATTATATCAAATGTGACCCACTGCTAAAAGAACAGATGCAGGATAAGTACCTGAGCAGTCTTTGAGCTACTGTTAGGCAGAACTTAATGGTTCTCCAGTTTTGCTGCTTAACTTGCAAGTCTGCCATGTTCTTACCAGATTTGTTTGCAGATTTGTTTGTAAGTAGTAGCTGTGCGAGGGATTTGGTTTAAAAATGAAAGTGTAAATTTTGTGAACACCATCTTGATGCTAAACTTGCATCTGTTGCTGTTAGACTGGCTTAAAAAAATTTCAAAGTTCCATTCTCACTTTTTTGTATTTCCAAGTTTCCCTGTATAGCAGCTGTCTTTCCAACCCTGTGCAGTAAAATGTTCACTTTGTGGAACACTCTGGTTTTTAATGATGCCATGGGCTAGAATGTCTCTGGGTCATGTGTACATATGTTTATGTGTGTGTGCACATGCTGTGGCATGACTTGACAGACTCTTTCCTCTTAAGTAAGAAGCCAACAGGAATGTACCTGGGGCTAGGGTTGTTCCAGAAAAGCAATAAAAACCTGCTGTTATTGTGCAATAGCTTTGGGGCTTTCTATAGATACTCTAATGCTTACGTGTAAGATAATGGAAATAATGAGCCCACAAGTGCTAAAGTTGATAAAATGTCTGCCTGTTGACTCTATTAACATATTAATATTCCCACTGAGTCACACAGACTTGTCAATTCTTCTGTGCCCAAAGAGCAAAGTGAACGGGCTCTGGCATGACATGTAAGTGTTTACTCACTCCCTCAGGAAAATGGAGGGAGAGACCCCTCTCCCTGAGATATGCTCTGATCTAGACACTTCTGTCAAACACTTGTGGGCTCTCAAAGGGGGGGACTGAAAGGTTTTTTTTATCCCTGAAGGAGAGGAAGCCTTGTTGCCTGGTGCTGGATTACTGTGCTCTCTTGTAAATCAAGCTTTATAACAGCAGGGCTTAATTTTAAATTTCAAATCAAAATAATGCCATTTTCTCATCTTGAGGAAAATTTTCGGGTGTCCCTATAGAAAATATAGTTATGAGAATTTTGTTTAAAGGGAAAACCAGGACTTGTGATGAGGGCTGCAAACGTAAAAACAGTTTGAGTCATAAGGGCAGTGACCCTTGCCCTAAAATGAGAGATACAGTCCATCTCAGTCTTCAGAGAGAAAATTCTGCACTTCTCAAGTGACCTAACAGGCATAATAAATAAAGACATCTACCCTGTCTATGGGATTTAATGTAATTTCTTTACATGTTTAACGTTATAGATAAGCAATGTGAAGGATTGGCTCTTGCAATTAAGGGATGAATACCGTGTGTATGTTAAGAGAAGTTTTACTGATGTATGGTTATGTTATTGTGGTTTGTTGTGTACATACACATTCCCTGTTCTCCCCATAGTCCCCTTCGCCCCCTCGGCATCGTTGCCACCAGCCAGCCTTGGCTGTGAAAGGCTGGTGGAGGGAGGGCACGTACATGTGTACAGCCCCTTGCGCTGGGTGGGAAAAGCTTGTTTTAGGGGGCACAGCCTGACAACACTTGACTGCCAATCAAGTGGCAAGAAAGTACAGTAATTTCACTACTATAAGTAACACCCTTTTGACTAAAATTTTGATCGAAACCCAGAAGTGCACCGTATAATCCAGTGCGCCTTATATATGGTAAAGTTCGGAAATTTGCCGACCCAGAAGTGCGAGCCGCGTGCTGAGCCGCGAGAGCCGTGCGCCAAGCTGCGAACTGCAAGAGCCACAGGCCAAGCCATGAGCCGAGCCACATACCACGAGAGCCACGCCAGCCGGCGCCAGGGGCGGACGGGAGTGCAGGGGCCCGCTGCACGGGGAGGGCACCTGGGGCTGCGTTTAAAGGCTACGCCAATCTGTGAAAAATGTTTGCTAATTGAGCACCTGCCAGTAAATCCCGCGATCACGATTCCATTACTAATTGGTTACTTTGTTGTGCGTGGATCCTTGCTGCAAAAAAAAAAGTATAGTCCAGTGTGCCTTACATATGGACAAAGTTTGGAAATTTGCCGACACCCAGAAGTGCACCTTACAGTCCGGTGCGCCTTATAGGTGTGAAATTACTGTAGTCTCCAGCAATGGACGGCAGAAAAGAATTGACTGACAGACTTCAGGACGGGCCNTGGAGCAGCTGGGGTGCAGGTGAGCACGGGGCAGATAGTGTGCGATGTGTTCCTGGCACCTGGCTTTTTCCTTACTTAGTTCTTTGGGGTATTTGTTAAGGTTTAATAAACCTTTGAAATTTTAAAAGCAAGTGTATTTCTCACATTTCAACACACCAGCACAGAGGGTAGCCCTGCCTTTTCACTCAAGTTTAGGCTGTTATAAATGAGAAACAGAAGTCTCAATTTGTAGCAAAATTTAGATTGCTTTCTTTTATATAGACAGAGTAAAGTAGCGCTGGGGAGACGGGGAGTAGTCACTGCCTACTCCCTGCTCCATTGAATATCTGTTGGCAGATTCTTCTTATAGCGTGGTAATCAATAATTTTTGTTTTCTTGCTAGTATAATTTTGCCACGCAAACAGTGGTAGCTGAAATAAACATCCGTGTGAATGACTCTCTAGGAGTCAGTCCCATAGATAACCACCTGGTATTGGTAGATAAAACTGCCAGAAATCGGGAAGCTCTGGTCATGTAGATAGGCAGTCATTGATTAAACAAAGGCAGGAAGTCTGATTTTGCAAAATCAATCAGACTATTGGAAAGTCTGACTTTAACTTGCAGTAGATACAAATTATTTAGAAACATAACATTAATGACAGGGGGATTTAAACAGAATGATTTAATCACATTTTTCCTCCATCAAGGGTCCATGCTTCACTTCAGATCTTTGTATTTTGGTTTATACAAACCCCAATACTTTTATGATTAACACAAATCTTTTATCAATTATCACAAGACAGATGCCTTTCCTGTGCAGATGTAAATGGGGCTCCTCTCTCTCTGCAGCAATGTAATGTTTGCAGTTTGGAGGAGATCAAAGAAAATCTACTAGCTTCAGCAATTAATTTTGGTTCCAAGAGAAAATTGAAATCAAATTGCAGTGTTCATGCTGTGTGAACTAAAAATGATGTGATACTCCTAGAGCGACTCTGCACTGGTTGTTCACCTGTTGGTTATACAGAGTGAAGCCAACATTTATTTATAAAGCTATTTAGTTATGTAATTTTGACATGGGTGTTCGAGGGAAGTAATTTACAATTTCTAGGGTAAGTCTTGTATGTGAAAGAAAAATTCTGCCCCACTAAATGGATCTGTGTTTCTGTAGAATGCATTGATTACACTGTAGCATGACTGTGCACTGATTAAGAAAGTTTTCAAGTGGCTATAAGTAAATTTTCCTCCGTGCCCATAGAGGAGCATTCTTTGCATCTGAATAGTATTTTTTTAAACAGTATATGATTTTTAAAAACAGTATGTGATTAAGAATCCAGTTCTTGATGGAACTGGAAAAGAGAGACTTTTAAGGCCTTGAAACATGGAGAGAAATACAAAACATGTATTTTCTAAGCAGTAGCATTTTAATGTTAAATATTTTTCCAATTAACAAAGTTTGAATATTACATAAGCAAGTAACATATGTCCTAACATGTCCAGTGTATGTGTGAGTCATCCAAAGGCAAGGTCTATGTAGGAAATGCCAAGGGCACCTCTCCTTACAATTAGCATCAGAACCAGAAGATCTGTGTTAGGTCCTTAATTTCCTGCATCCAGGGGCTTGTCTAATTGGGGAAAATTAAATGGTAAACACTCTCTCTGGGAATGCTCTTAGAGGAGCAGGATCCATGCAGGAATTATTCAATCAGTTCAGCTCATAAATCCCCAGCAATATCTGTTATTTGTGACTTCAGGTGGGGGGGTTGAAGACGCTGCATCATGAAGAGCTCTGTTCCAGAGTATCAGGGACTCTAATGTTTGATCTGTGTTAGTTACCATATGCTGGCTAATGACTTTTATTTTATTTTTCCTTTCTAGTAGAGGTAGACCACCAGAAATGTGTTACTTCCTCTTCTGTTATAAAAACAAGTAAAAAGAGTTGTATTAGGTAAATTTATATTCAGTCCCCAAAGCACAGTTCTTCAATTCTACAGCTTTTATTGCTGGTGCAGTCAGTGACTGAAAGAAAAGGAAAAAAATTCTTATGCCAGCGCAATTCACCCAGTTTTGAAGCTTCCAGTGAGTTAAATGTGATTGCTTGGGTCTGCTTTCACACTGGCCTTTTGAGTAGGTGGTTGCTTATGCAGCTGGAAGTGGATGGGCACTGCCAATTTCTGTGACTGCTTGGCAAAACCTCAGTGTGCCTGTGCTCACAAACAGACCAGTGCTAGCAGCAGCAGCATTTTTGGTAGTGAAGTACTATTGAAAAGCATGAAGGAAGGCAGGTTATGCAAAAGCGCCAAAGTTGCAATGTACAGTTAGTGCTCTTTTAGAAAGAGCTCAAAGTAGAGGTTGAGTTTAAACACCTGTCTGCTGGATGTTTTGTATGACACACAATCAATAAAGCATTATCCTTGAAAATCTTAGGAAGGTTAATTATGCTGGAAATAGGGCGCTATGAGTGAAAAACAGAGTTCACAATTTAGAATTTTAAAAGTTTAATAAGGGATAAAACAAGGGACAAAAATACCCAGCACTGGGGTGTTTTTGGTGATTAGCCAAAGAACACACTGTCAATGTAAAACGGGGAGTACATGCATATTCATGAGTTCATACATTATTCAAATATTCCTTTGAGTTTGAACTCTCGTTTGGTTTTAACCTCTGACTTGTCTGCAGGACATTCTGTAGATGAGGTCAATATATTTTATTTCTCCCTGTGTTTCCATCTTGTTGTTTTACACTCCCTGATAGCGAGGAGTTGATAAATCTGTCCCAGATGCCTATGCTCTGGTTTCTGTCATTTTATCACTTAGAGAGGCCAAGTACACAGATGTAAGAAAAATAATTGTTTTACACCATTCTCTAAGTTGGTTACATAGAGGTATTGTAGTCTCTATTTCACCATTTTGCAAAAGCCTACAATATAATATATTTATCGCACTACTATTCATATAAACTGTACAGTGTCTACATAAACTGATATTATACTATACAAAAGCAGTTAAAAGTAACTATAGATTGTGTTATATCAAAATACTTGTGATGCAAAAAGCTAATCTATGAATGTGAAAGCCAATATTATTCTTGTCATCTATAACGTAAGGAAAGTGCACAGAAGTTCCTGGGACACAGGAAGACCTACTCACTCCATTTGTACTGAATGACTGAACAACTGAATTTGTACTGAATAACTGATTGTGTTAGGAACAGGAGTGACTCTTGCATGGAGGTGGGAAAAGATACAAACTCTGGGAGCTCCTCGGCACCAGAGACTGGAACAGAGCAGGCAGGGGGGCTTCTCTGAAGCTTTAGCTCGTGTTTTCTGTCAGCCTCTCTCTCTCTGCACCCCTAAACTCCGCCTTGCAGTGCCAGGCCGAGCGCTGGCTGGAAAACACACCCGGGCGCCGAACACCGTCTCTGGAGACATTTGTCTGTTCTGTGGGCTGAAAATGGAGTCAGGTTTGGCCAGAACTGGAAACGGGACTTGTGCCAGGGGCAGAACGGCCACAGCACCTTCTGCCCCGTCTGGGGCAGGGGAGGTGCAGCGCTGTGTGCAGCAGCGGCAGAAGAGCTGCTCCCCGGGGCACACGAAACCGAGACTCGGAACGCCCGATTCCCGCTCCGGGACACAGAGAACCGGCACTCGGCACTCCGCTCCGGGACACAG
>PYHW01010359.1:3937387-4005583 GCA_013186435.1 Turdus rufiventris | reverse complement strand
GCGGGTGTGCCTTATAGTCCGGTGCGCCTTATGGTCGTGAAATTACTGTATTTTCCAGAAACTGTTTTTTATGAACTAAAAGCAAGAAATCAATTGTATACCAGCTTATCTACTCTTCAAAATCCTTGCTGCAATGGGGTGCCCAGTGCTAATAGAACATTGCTGTTTGTTAGGAACCAATACATTCTTAAATATTTTGTGTTTCTTAACACCTTGAATGTAGCAAAACAGGCTCATACAGTTTTAATATAATTAATTATTGACCTCAAAGGCAATGTTACGCATTAGAGAGACCATGCCTGTGCTGACTTCACTTCAGAAGAATAGTGCTCTTTTAAAAGAAAGACAGAAGTATGTTTTCTTTGCTTCTAATTTTTCATCAGCAAAAGGAAGATGATATTGTTTGCATTACAGTAGTCCCACAAAGGGTAGGAAGTAGTCAAATTGCTATAAATAAAGTAGATCCATAGAAATAACAAAGCTGTAACTGATGCTATTCCAGGAGAAGAAAATAAAAATCTTTGAGATTGTTTCAAAAGGACTGAAATAAAGCACCAATATTAGTATTCTCTTGGTGTACTTGGTATAATAAATATAGGACAAAGTGGTGTTGACCCCAAATGGCAAAATGCTGAGCAGTTATTGACATGTACTGTCATTTGGAACATGCCCTAAATTGGTACAACTGAAAGCAAAATTAAAGGCTGATGTTTTGTGGCATGTCTCTGGGCTGATGTTGATATTTTCCTAACCAAGTCTTTTGGAGACACATTGGGAATTACATATCTGTATTTCAAAGCTGTTATGATTCATTGTAATTTATTTTGGTTTCTAGAGTATTTTATCATTTTTACTGAAGCATCTAGGGTGTTTCCTAGTAGTTCTACTCAGGCAGCTATGAAACTGAAAATGTTTTCTGAAAGCAGAGCCTTTTTCCCATCTAAATGGGCATCACTTTCCATAGATATAGCTGAAATCATTCCCTGAGCAAGGCAGGAGGATGATTAGGTGGACTGCCCAGGAGAAACTCTAGTTTCTAGTTTCATCTAGAGATGAAGTTAGGGGACCCTCTTAAGTTGTCCCTTGGTTCCCATTGGGTAATAGCAGTCCAAGGGAGTGCTTGGAGAGAAGCACACAAGAACCTGAGGGTATAGCAACTGTGACCAATAATCCAGTATTCCAGACATTGGCAGCTTCTGGAGGACTTTCAGGACTAAGATGAGAAGATGAGTGAGCCTCTGCTTGTAACTCACGCCAGTGTCCATAGCCATGGAAGTAGTTTCTACTTTACTGATGGGCTCTTTATTGCCTTAGGCTCAAACCTGCAGTCTAAATCCCATTCATGACTTGTGGCAATGCTGAGGTGATGGATGCTCACCTGGTACAGTTCATTGTGTCTAAAATCTGATGATCTTCTGTCTCAGTTTGAAAGACAGGTGTCTTCTAGGGAAGGCAGAAACCTCCCCTGGACTGGTGAATGTAAACCCTTTCCCTCCGATTATTATGATTTTGAAATTAAGGGGCTCTGAGGGGATATGAGGATAGGACGATAGGAGGATATGAGGATAGGAATAGCAGTTCTTTACTAGTATATATAACAAGGCAAACAAAACAACAACTATGGAATTAATACCAAACAGAACAGGACCCAGTAACGCCTCTCGGCCGCAGGCACTTTCCCCGTTGGTGCAGTTCCGCTTACATCCAGCAGGGGCGCTGCTGGCTCCCGCTGGGCAGGGCAGGTGCGATGATTCCCCCGCGGCTGCAGGGGGCGCTGTGCTTGGGGAGCGTGCGGTAATGGTGGCACGGCCCAGACGGGAAGGGATGGAAAAGAGAGGCTTTGCTTCAGGGACCCTGGGGCAGTGTTGGTCCCGCTGCTCCAGCAGGACGCTCACAAACAGCACACTGAAATGGCAGGGCCTCCTAGCAGGGCCAGGGTGTGGGGTCCAGCAGCAGAAGAAGAGACAGCTCCTGGCTGGGGTATAGTGGTGGCAGTGGCGCCTCCTCCTCCAAAGGCAAGAGTGAAAGAGAGAGAGACCAACTGCCCCCGCTCCCCTTTTATCTGTTTCTAATCTTGAGGAGTCTCTGTCCCTCCCAAACACCCAAAAACCAGAGGGGTTCTTCCTCCCTGCCTCAAGTACCCAGTCATCAGTGCTTCTTTAACAACTCAGTGGGAAAAATTCCACAGGTAAAAAATACAAGAAAACCCAACCCTCAACACCTTCCAAGGAGACAGGAGCTGTGATGGCATTTCCTTTCTAGTGCACTGTGGTAACTATTGGCTCAAGCTGAGTTGCATTAGCCTTATAAATGGTGAATAATATCCTTGTAATGTATATTGTAACAGAAAATGCAATAAAGGAGATTTGTGAGCTAAATAATGCAATATTTGCTGTAGCAAAGCCATCTTTAAGATCAGCTCAGTGTCATGACTCATTCAGTAAGCAAAAGCTGCTTGAACAGATAAATGTTACTTATTCAATGTCCGTCCTCAGTCAGGAACTACAAAATAAACTTTCCAACAGCGCCTTACAAACTTTTAATTACAGACAAGACCAGAGATATAATGAATCTACTGCTCTGGTTGTGTTTGGTTTTCTCCTCCTTTTTTTCCCTCTCTTTCTCTCTTCCCCTCCATTGTTGGTTTTAGGGTTTTTTTCATGCTTTTTTGTTATTATTTACTTCTATGTTTTTGAGGAGAAGCAAAAACATTTGAAACTTGAATAGCCACAACGAGGTAGTCCCATAGGCTCTATGCTAAAAGTGTATCCTCAGGAAAACCATGCTCTGCAGACGAGTGTCTAGACTTACCATTTCTGCCTTATTTTGTTTCCTTGTATTCTTTCACAATTTCTGTTTTTCAGAATTTGAGAGAGAGTTAATGGAAAGAAAGTGAAACCCAAAGTACCAAAGCAGCCAACCGGAAAATTCCAAAATAACTTTTGAGGGATGCATTTGAAGTAGTCTAAATCTAGTGCTTCTACAGAATATTAAAAACCAAAATCAAAAGATCATTTTCAGTTAAAAGGGAAGGGTATTTAAAGATATAAAGGCTCTGTAAGGGCTATGTTAGTTTTGTATTCCAGCTCTTTACTCTTAAAAGCATTTTTTTGGGAATGCTTTGCATCCATGATCTCAACAGGTTTCTGGAACAGACTTTACAGCAGCTCTTTGAGTAATTGTATCATAATTTTTTGGGTAACCTCATCTCTTGTTTTGCTCTACTTCTGTAGGAGACTAAGAGCCCAGAGTGACTGCTTTGGTAGCTTTGCTTCAATTGACTTTTCTCTTTCTGTGGCCATGCTAGAAGGGTTCAAACATAAGAAATACAGGAAAGAAGCTTAAGATCCTGTTGATAGTATTTTTGTTTCTGTTGTAACAAGAAAAGGTTTTATGGTGCATCAGGAGCCAAAAATTTCAATTCTTTCTTCAGTATTGATTTTTCTTCTTTTAAAATTTCCTGACTTTTAGATTTTAAAGGATCAGTTAAGATATCTGGGCTAATATCTTTATTACTGTGCAGTGGGAGAGAATGATTTTGAGTAATTATAAAATGCATCCTCGTTTTCCCAGACAGTGTTTTTGTCCTGGTTCTGGAGAGATGAAGTTTGACTTTTTAGTGAAATTAATGTATTTTCATCTGAACTCTGTTTAATGGGAGCTAATTTATTACTTAGTGGTAGGGAGGTGACAGGCAATTATGGTCTTCAAGGGCTTTTTCCTGTGCTTGGAAAACAGAACAACAGTAGATGGCTAATTAAGAGGTACTTCAATTGCTCCTTGTGCTCATTGAAGGCTGGGACTGCTGTGTTACATTTCTGGTTGTGCTCTGATTTCACATACCACATGGCTGTCGCTTCCACAGGGGTCATCTTAAGAAACTCCTTCACCCTCATTTGAGCCTCATTTTGGCCTTACTGGATCAAAATATTACATCCCAAAGAAGTTCCTCTGGGAATACTTTGTACTCTCCTCAACTGTGCTTCTTATTTTCTAGGGGTTCATTAGTCCCTGGTTGGGCAGCATTCCTGTTGCCCAAGAAAGGAATCAGAGGGGAGCGTGTGTTTCAAAACTTGAGTTTCACTGTGCTGTGTACATTTTCTTGGACACAACAGGTCTCCTTGTGGGAACATTAGATGCAGTGTTGGATTCAACGTCGAAGGTTGCCCCGTTCCGCATCCTGCATCAGACCCCAGACTCCCAAGTCTACTGGTCCATCGCGTGTGGTACGTACCGTGCTCTGGGAGCCAGCCAAGTCCAGAAAGTGGAAAAAGAAGGTGCAAAGTATGGGATCCATTTTTGGCTTAATCCTCATATCATTACTCATTCTTGTGATCTCTAAATGGTTTAAAAACATTTGCAAATCTGAGCTTGACAACAGAGTGTGGTTCCAGTTTTTCAGAATAGCTCTATGGACTCTTCCTATTACACCTTCTCATTGCCTGCTTTCTGCAAGAGTCCTTCAGGTACCAAAACCTTTGAGCACTGTTACAGTGACAGAGGCATAATCTTACTTTTGTAAGATACAAGGATAACTTGGCACAGTTCAGGATGGATTCCCAGGGTCAGTTTATTCCAAAGTGTGCTGTAGGTAGGAATAACAGTAGCTGCATATCCTAATATTTTCGTTTACTTTGTCTTTGCATGTTAAAACATGCAGGTTCACAGTCATGGTCAGAGCTGAATTCTTCCTCGTATCTGTTGCTCTTGTAGTATAAGTTCTATCTCTTTCTTATGTTATTAATCAGTAGGGAATGGAAAAGTAAATACAGATTTGTTCTTGTAGCTTTGATTGAATGTAACTGCATGTCACTTTAAAAGGGCAGCCTTAAAGAATTTGAACAATTTGTGAATTTACAGTAAATAAAATTTCAGGGACACTTCTGAAGAAGTCAGACCTGGTGACAGGCTATCAAAAAAGCATCATGTATAAGTTGGAAGTGTAGTCTGGGAAAATTTACTGCCAGGTCAGTTTTTGAGAAAATACAAAAGATAATAATTTTAGGACTGAATTTATGTAGATTTTGTGCTGCATAGATGTGCTTTACAACAGGAAGCTACTTAATATAATTGTGCTAATTGTGTTCGATTGTTTGTTTCTTCTGTGAAGAAGTTGAAATGATGACACTTTGTTTCTGCTAGTGCATATAAAGGGTCTGAAACAGTGCTCCTAAACCACTTAAACAATTACAAAAACTGTTTTCATTCTTCCTGGGTCACCCCTGGGCTTCTGATTCACATTGTGACTTAAATAATTGGTCTACGTGTGTAGTCTGAAAAAGAAAAACAGAGAAAAATAATTACTCATCATATAATTTAAGTGTTGTTTCAAATCCACCCAGTATAATGCAGTCTGACTATTTAACTATATTTAGAGCAATTTCTAGTCATTTACAGGACCACTTTAATTCTGTGGAGTCCATTGAAAGTTGGTTAATTACTCTTTACAAAGTAAGCTGAGAAAAAAACAATTGTTCAAAGTGTGTTCTTACTTGAGGGTATCAATGGTATGTGATCACACTGCCTGCTTTGATTGGTGAGCATTCTTGTGGAGGATGAAGCTGCCCGTTAATTTATATTCTAGAATGTCTTTATTCAAACCTATGTAAGTTCTTTCACTCTCCCTGTGCCCCAGCACCTGATGGGGAATCATTGTCTTTAAAGCACTGAATTTGCTGAAACCCTGCAGTTTCACTTGTGGCATCTCAGTCCTTGCTGCCTCCCTGGTTCCAGTGATGTTTGATTTTACATTCTCACATGTGTTAGGGATTTTGCACAGCAGCCCTAGTCTTGAAGTTCTGCTCTGGAAAATGTTGTGGGCCAGTGATCAAAGCTGCGGGTATCAAAGGCACAGATTTAATTTCCTGCTGAGCATCATGGGTTTGGTCTCACATTTCCCACATTCTGGCCTATTAAAACTGCAAGTGTTGCAGTGATGCTGTGCTGTCTGTGTTGGAGAGGTGCTGCTGAGAGGAAGGAGCTGTCAGTCCAATTCAGGCTTCAGCACTGAGCCACGTAATGTTGACAAAACTGAGATGCTTTTGGATTTAAAGGCCAGAAATAGACCTGCATAAAGGACTTGAAAGATGAAAACACAGCAGTGCACATGTTTCACGTACACTGAATACATGTTCAGTGTTCACAAGAGGTGTTAAGAAATTTAAGACTTGTGATTTTCACTTGTGTATCTAAATTACTCTGTGACTCGGGAATTTGCTAAGTATTCTCTTGATTAATAGTTCTGGTGAAATGATTGAAATCTTTCCTAATTTAAAGTAATACTTTCTTTTTCAATAGGATCCAGCAGAGAAGAAATAACAGAACATTGGGAGTGGTTAGAACACAATGTTATGAAGACTTTATCAGTATTTGATTCAAATGAAGACATTACGAGCTTTGTCCAGGGAAAGATAAGAGTAAGTAACAGGCATAATTGGAAAAGGCTAAGTAGTTTTTTTTTCTTTGATGTATGCAAGTAATACATCTTCTGTAGAATATTCAAGGACAGCATTGAAATGCTGCCTGTTCTGATTGAGTAGTATGTGACTGTTAACTTTAACATGTGCCATTGTTACTATTTCTCTGCCCCACAGCTAAGTAAGGTTGTTTGACATAAACTCCACTTGGTAATGGTATGTCAAATGCCTTTAGATAGTGGACTAAAACTGTTGATTAAGTATTTCACAATAATTTTAACAGTGTCTGGGAAGTGTGTGTATTTAGCCCAGGAACTCTTGGGATTAAGTGAGGAAAATACGTGTGTTTCAGAAGAGGAGATACAAGAATGTGTGTCTTGCCTAAGCTGTATGGGAGACTTGGTGGATGAGTCTGAAATAGCACATTTTATTTGTGACCTATGATTTGATCCTCAGACTCTTCTTCCCATTCTAGAACTTACTCTTCTGCTGGGAGAATGCTGTACTGTGTGCATGCAGGTGCACGTATGACAACCACCCACATGGACACATGTATAAAGTCATGTGATTTTTTGATGTAGGGTTTGATTGCTGAAGAGGGAAAAGATTCTTTTGTAAAAGAAGATGATCCTGAGAAGTTTCGTGAAGGTCTTATGAAGTTTGAGAAGTGTTTTGGATTACCAGAGCAGGAGAAGTTGATTACCTACTACTCGTGCAGTTACTGGAAGGGCAGAGTGCCCTGTCAAGGATGGCTGTATCTTAGCACCAACTTCCTTAGCTTCTACTCATTTTTGCTTGGAGCAGAAAGTAAGTAAGCATTGATGCTAAGCTGTGTCCCTTCATGCTTCACTGCTCATTTTTCAGAATAGGAGAAATTCTTTCTGTGCTAAGGGAGCTATTTTGCAATATGAGCAGATATCAACAGAGAAGAGCAGGAGCTGCCAACATAATTTATGGAAATGCATATATTTGTGTAACATACTACACACTATCCATTATTGTGCTTCCTTAATTCAAGCTCCAGAGAGAAGGCAGACTTCCAGAAATTCACTGTAGCTAAAAGCTGTAGTATTAACTCTATGAGGATTACAGTTATTTCTTCACACACAGGCTTACTATTTCACATGGGTTTACTACACACTGGTGATAATTGCACATAACTCTTTTTTTTCCCTGTGTAACATTAGTTTGGAATGCCCAAACAAATGCTTCTAATAGTGTGTACTATAAACTGTATTTATGTGAAAAATGGAAAACATACAGAAAACAGGATCGTTTCAAAGCTGATTTTGATCTGTATGCCAATACATGATGGATTTAATTTAAGAAGACCTGTTGGTGAGCTGTTGAAAGGGGTTGGCTTCTGTTATGGTGTTTGTTTACTGTTTGCAGTTTCACCTAAGAGCAAGAAAAAGGTGATGTAAACTTGTTTTGTCGTACATGGTGTGTGTTTTAATGTTTTTCTATTAAATTCTTTATAATGGAATAAAGTTTTAGGAAAAATTAAGAGAATGCATTTTGTGCTTATTAGTTTGTAGTCCTTTCCAAGTGTGTTATCATTTGACTATGTTGTTTAATTATATTTTATTAGTACTGCATTTCTTTAATACAGGCAGATATTGAGGACTGATTCAAATGTCCTTACATTTTTATTTTCAGTAAAACTTATTATCTCCTGGGATGAAATATCAAAACTTGAGAAAACTTCCAATGTGATTCTGACAGAGAGCATTCATGTGTGCTCCCGTGGGGAAGATCATTATTTTTCCATGTTTTTGCGCATTAGTGAAACATTCCTTCTCATGGAGCAGCTGGCAAACTATGCAGTTAGAAGACTTTTTGACAAGGAGACATTTGAGAATGATCCTGTCCTTCATGACCCTCTGCAGATCACCAAGAGGTAATGAATTGCATTTAGTTCTTCTGTTCTGGCCCAGTATTTGTTCAGGCAAAGAGGAAGAGACTCCTTGTCTCAAGGAGATAGTAAATATCAGCAAAGCTGATATTTTCTTAACTTAGCATCTCATTAAAATGTTGGACGGAAGCCATGTGAGGCGTTGTAATTTGTTGTTATTTGGCAGGATCCAAAGTCTGTATGAAGGCAGGAGGTGATCAAATCTTCAGTGCTAAAAGGTTTATATTAGTTTGAATTTTGAAAAGGTGTTCTTGCAGCATTTAGGATTAGAAAATTCAGATTAGAGCTACAGTGTTTCCAGAGATACCTGATGAGGAAGGATAAAGTAGGGAGGAAATAATTTAACAGACGTGTAAATGATAACTGCATGGCTTTTCTGAAAGCCCCTGAAGATGAGTGATGAAATCAGTGAGTTGCAGATGGGTGCGTGGCTTTCCTGAGGTACAGCATTATTTTGGGTGGTGGGAAGGACATGAATATGGGTAACTTAATGGTTAAGGTTGTTCCTTTTCCTTTGATTCCTCAGTTTGATAGCAATGCTGGAGAGGGATATTGCTCTGCAACCAAAATACCATTTCTGGCTGCAGTTGTCTATAAAAAATTAGCCCATGGCAGATGTTTGCGACTGGTGCTGCATTTCTGCATTTCTAGCTAATTAACCCTCCATCAAGCCAAAACTTGTTCTAGTTTTAGATGGATTATTCTGATGTGTGGGGAAACAGAGCATGTTAAGCTATTAGTATCTTTTCTGCACTACCTGTAGGCCCTGTAGTGCTCTACTGTGTAAGAACATTATTGAATCTGGTCTTGTTTAGTGACATATTTAAATATTTTGTTAAGTGGATGTACAGGTAGATGTGATCCTGTCTTTGTTGCCTCTTCAAGAAAAGCGTTGAACGCTCCAGATTGACTCCATAGATTTATGGGAGAGGAGAGCATGATGTTTTACTGTCCTTTCCCAAGATATTTTTTACTTTTGTATTGGTAAAGACTTTTAAAACTTATTTAATTTTTCTTTTCTCTTTCCTACCAATGTGTTTTGTTTTCAATCCAGAGGCCTGGAGAGCCATGCCCACAGTCAGCAGTTCAGTGCATTCTTCAGGCTACCTAAAGAAGAGTCCTTGAAGGAAGTTCATGAGTGCTTCTTATGGGTTCCTTTCAGTCATTTTAACACCCATGGGAAAATGTGCATTTCAGAAAACTACATCTGCTTTGCTAGCCAGGATGGCAGCCTGTGCAGTGTAATCATTCCATTGAGAGAGGTAATGCAAACTACAAATCAGAGTCAGTTATACCAGCAGTTTTGCCCTTGTGTAGTTTAATGCCAGTTTAGCAGATTTTCATTAGAATCTCCTTATTTTATGTGATGTCATGGATTCTACATGTAGGAATTCTGTTTGTAGGTTTCTGGAAATGCTTTCATGTTTCAGATTTGTTTCTCTATCTTCTTTCTCTTTTCTATTTTTTAATACTTGTTTTTATTAAATTTTTTTATACTTTTTTTTATTAAATGGAAAAGCTTTTGCTTAGTACTTGTAGGTGAGTTAATGAGACATTCTCAAGGTAAGAAGAAAAGAATTGTTGTGGGTAGAGGATTTTGAAGATTAGTAATCACACTTTTGTGTTTCTTAGCTCAGTAGTGCAGTTTTTTGCAGCAGTTGAGCAATGCTGTCTGTTCAAAAGTCTGTAGAAAAATGCAGTTATCAAGTGAGCAAGTAGCAATGCCATTACAGTTCATAACCTCAACAGACTATAAGGACAGAATAAAGACCATACAGACCATACATACACAGCTTTGGAATTTCTACAGAGTACTATAGTAGACTGCAGAATAACTTCTGGGAAGAAACAGCCAGTTCTCTTCATTCCTGTCTTGACTTCATGTGATCTGGAACATTGCCACATTTCAGTCTTCCTGTGTTAAAAGCTTTTCATCAACACCAGACACATTTTACAATAGCCTACAAATAAACCAGGTTCTGGAATTGCTCTGTAATTGATTTACATGCTCACATAGGGGATGAGTTGTACTAATTTCAGCAGTACACTTGGTGTTCCTCACCTACCTAAAACAATTTATTTGATTATCTGTAAATAGTCCTGCAAATAATAGAGACTTCCATACCATAAGAGGCTGTGTTAAAGGATTGGGCTCCAAATTTATTCTTATGGACTGTCAATCCTCATTATTTGTTCTGCAGGACTGTAGTTACTCATTTCAGTAGTCTTTCCTTCTTTACCTGTAACTATGTGCTGAGTGGTTTTCTATTCTTCACCTTTAAGAACATGAATACATCAGCAATGCCAGTCAGTCTAGATTCTCATGATTGTCACACTTGAACTTGTGTGATTAAATGGTTTTAACTGCTCTAATCTGTTACTGTTCCATCATGGCATTTAAAGACAGCTCTAGCTGTCATGTGTTATGACAGCTGTTTTGACAGGGTATTCTCAGTGGAAATTCAATCTTGTAAAACTTATTTAATTTGATTACTTACAAAAGTCATGTTTTCTCTGCTTTTGCATGGTAAGAAAAAAAAGCAGCTGCTTCTGCAGGTAGAAGGAGATAAAGTTTTCAAATAAGCTGAGCATTCACAACTGGGAACACCTTTTTGAAGATTTCTAAAACTCTGTCAAAAATCTGTTGCATAATACTTAGTGCCTTTTGCTAAAATGGTTACAGGCAATTGAGCTTTCAATTTGTAACTTGTGTTATCTAGTCTGCTTGTGTGCTTCATATACTGTTTCATTTATACATGTATTCTTAACAGCTTTTCTCTTTTATAAGTAAGGTAAAATTCTTTGCTTAATTTATATGTCTTTGTTTCCATAGGTCACAGGGGTGGATAAAACAGATCCAACCAACAGAGGAGTCAGCATTAGTACCAAAGGGAAAACAGCTTTTCGTTTCACAGAGGTGAGAGATTTCGAACTGCTTGTGGCAAAGCTCAGAATGAAATGCAATGCAGCTGCGAGTCCACAACACATTGTAAGTACTGAGGTAACTGCTCTGGCAATTCAAATTTCTTAGTATTTGTTCGTAGGAATAAGTCATGTACCTCTGGCTTTAAGGTTTGAAAGAGTTGCTGTTGTGAATGCGTTCTGGTTTGGGTTCTTTTACCTTGTTTTTCATCAGGTTTTGAAAAGCAGCTCCAGCTGTAAGGCTGGTTTTAAATGCTGTCAGGTTTTCTATATAGTTCACTGTATGAATGGGGGTTTTTTCTGTGGTGATGGATGGTCAGGTTTCCCTGTCCTCATGTTCTTAGTTCTCATTATGAACACTTGTCATTTCATAATTCTGTTTTTTGCTTGAGAGATGGCTTTTTTTCCCCCAAACGCAGCCTCCTGAAAGCCCAGCTGTACAGAGCAGGGACTGCTTTTTATTATTTATTTTAGAAGTCTCTATCTGGCACCTGTAATTTAATATAATGAACAATGATGGTCTGGTATCAGTGCTGCTTCTTGGAGGATTGTTATTTATGATTACCACTGTTAAATTTTTTCAAGGTTGCAACTGGTTCTGCCTCTGACAGTCCAAAGGATTTTGGTGCTGGACAGTTAAAGATGGGCCAGAGAGATAACAGCAAAACTGTCAGTACAGAAGCACTAATGACTGTCTACCATCCTCAGGATGTTGAGAACCTTGACTCTAAAATGGTAAGGGATACAATGGCCAACACTTCTCGAATTGAATCGGAAAGGAGTGAAGTATATCAAAATTAATTCCAGCCAGGCTGCGGATTTCCTCAGGGGCTTTGCTAGTCTTCTTTCATCTGCATTTTCTGTATTTGGAGTCCACAGGGTGCTTCTTCATAGCTCTATTCAATTTTCTGCTCATCTTGTTTGATAATGATGTACCTTATCTTCATGGGGTTAATTTCTCCTGCTTTTCCACCCCTCAGGGAAGAGTTGACTGTTTGTTTTATGTTAGTGAACGTGTTGGATTTCTTTCTGAATTTTCAAGATACAAAGTCACTACAACCTCTCTGGGAGCCATGAGACTGTTCTAAGAAATTGACTTAACTTCTTAGTTCCCTTTTTCTGCACCACTGTTTACCAAAGTCATGCTCTGGAGAATATTTATGTAGTTGTTTTTGCAACAGAACATCCAATTTTTCTTCTTCATACTTTGTGCAAGAAGACAGGTTTTATTTCAAAATAAGTCTTTGAGCAGAACTGAGTAAATTAAGATATGAAATTTTTTATATTAGAAATACCAGAAATTAGATATCCTTTGGTCAGAACAAAAGGGAATCCAGATTTTTAAATCCTGCTTTTTACAGTATGTTGAAGAAAAGGAAACAAAATCTACTTTTCCTTTCAGCACCTTTAATTGCTTTAACAGTGTTAAATCTTAGTGCTGCATGCACAGAAATTGTAGTGGTGACATTCATCGTGTCTCAGCCCTGGAGCCTCACAGGCGCTGGAGCACCCGATCAACAACTGCTTTGCTTCAGAGAAATGTCTGTTTGACCTTCTTGTGCTGTGGCAGTTGTTGGTTTCTGTCAGATGGGATACTTCATTCGATCTGTTTTCTGTCTCATCTTCTGTAAACATACTTGAAAGAATGGTAGGTCATGTATGAGATGGCATTTTGTGCTGAATTTGTGCTCTGCAATAGGCTGGATTTTGCTCTTATTTGCTTCAGCATTCATTTCACACATCAATACAGATGCCAACGCTGCCGTTTCCAGTTTATATGAATAAAGCTGGGAGCAAAATTTACTTTTTTTCTCTGACACCAGTATACTTAATGCTTGCTATCTTCTGCTTTTCATAGTTGAAAGAAAAAATGAAGGAACAGTCGTGGAACATCCTGTTTGCGGAACGGGGCCATGGGGTCAGTATGTTTCGAACAAAGAAGACTCGAGACCTAGTTGTAAGAGGCATCCCAGAGGCATTGAGAGGAGAACTCTGGCTACTCTTCTCAGGTATTGCATAACAAGTATAATTGGTTCATTTTGGGAGCCATCATTGGCATTTTGTTGTTAGTGATTCCATTAATTTCAGTAGAATTACTCTGACCCATTACTTCAATAAAATCTGGAAAACCATGAGGTACTTCAGTAGTCACCAAAATTCTTATACAAATTGCAAACAATCAAATTACTGCTTTACTGTTATCCTGTAATACCTTGCAATGCAATGTGTTGGCAGGTGCTGTAAATGATATGGCATCCAACCCTGGTTATTACACTGAGTTGGTGGAAAAGTCCTTAGGAACGTGCACTTTGGCTACTGATGAAATTGAACGAGATTTACGTCGCTCCTTACCTGAGCATCCTGCTTTTCAAAGTGACACAGGAATTTCTGCCCTCAGAAGAGTTCTCACAGCTTATGCATTCAGGAATCCACAAATTGGATATTGTCAGGTATAGCAGTTTTGAGAGTTTTAGTGTTGGTTGTTGAAATATTAGCTCATGATGGCAGTGTGGTAGCACCTCGTAAAATCTGTCACAGAAATGTGGAATAGTTTATTGCGTAGTGGTTCACTTACTTTGCTTATTTCATGCCATTGTGTAAAATGAGTTCTTACATTGCACTTGAATTAGTTTAGAAATGCTCTTATGTCCACTTCATATATGCATTTGAACATATAGCACTTAAAAATATTTTAATGTACTTTAGATACTCTGTTCTGTATTTAAAACCATTGTGGTGTTAAAACTCTTGTCCTGGATATGGTTGTAGGTTGTCCCGGCACTTTAAAAATGTGCTGTAAAGTGCTTTCAGAAATACAAATTCTAAGAAATAATACCAGTTGTGTTTTCACTGTCTTTTCTCCTAATGTTTCCTTTGCCGTTTGAATGTTGCAGGCAATGAATATTCTGACATCAGTGCTTCTGCTGTATGCTAAAGAGGAGGAGGCATTCTGGCTTTTGGTTGCTGTGTGTGAAAGGATGCTCCCTGATTATTTCAATCGCCGAATCATTGGTAACATCCATCTGCTTTTTTATCTATCTTGAATGGAATGTCTGTCTATATTGAATGTCAATGGTTATTCATTAAGAACAAATGCAAGGAATGAGCTGAAGACTGACCAGTGGAGAGAAACCATTGCATTTGTTTTGGTATTGTGGAGTAGAAAATGGAGGTCACAGAGAACATCCCATGTGTTGCTGTTGACATACAAATAGATACACTACATTTCAGAAGTCTAATATCTGTTTGTTACAACAGCATGCTGTCTTTATACTCTCTACCAAGTTTACACTTTGTTCATTAGTTACAATAAATCAACATAATGATTATTGGCGGACAAGTTCTCCACCTCTGTTTTTCCCAGGACCTTTCTAAAAAGACTTTCCCCAGCTGCAGGTTTTCTTTCCTGGTTATCTCCTCCTTCTTCTCTTCTTGCTCTCCATGCCAACAGCCTTGGTCAGAAAATACTTTTCAAAAAACAAACCTCATTAATTAACCAACCCTCTCTGGCCCACAGACAAGCTGTGGGTCCTATTATACCCATGACTCCTCCTTAAATAGGCATGGATGTGATTTTCAGATATTGTCAGTATTCTAGGCATTACTACTCAGGAAATAATCAGTTAGACTGTTGTACTGTTCCTTTGGAATTATTACTGTAATTCATACTATTTATTTGAAACTTAGCCAGTTTAGATAAAGCAGGAGTTACTTCAGGTCCAGACTTGGCTTTTAATCTCATATGCAGTTCTTGCAGGTGTATATGTTAGAAAAAAATGGGATGTGAAGTTTCTCTTCTCTCAGCCATGCACTCACCAAAGTGCCAACACACTTTAAGCGTGTCCAAGGCTCTGGCCCCATATGTGGAGAGTACAGCTTGTGGCATGGGGGAAGGAGCCAATGGTTCAGTGCAGCTGGACCTGTGTGTGCTTGTACAACAAAGTTCACTAGGACAAGAGCTTTGTTTCTGGCTCGTGCTCCTGAAAAGTGTGCTTTTCTGTGTTAAGATTTGGGTGGTGGTTTTGTTATCCTTTCCCTGCAGGTGCCTTGGTAGATCAGGCAGTGTTTGAGGAGCTCATCAGGGTTCACCTGCCTCAGTTGACAGACCACATGTCGGACATGACTTTTTTCTCCTCGGTCTCTCTCTCCTGGTTCCTTACCCTTTTTATCAGTGTGCTGCCAATTGAGAGTGCAGTCAATGTGGTGGACTGTTTCTTCTATGACGGAATAAAGGCAATCTTGCAGCTGGGCCTTGCAGTGCTGGAATACAACATGGAGAAGTTGCTCTCTTGTAAGGATGATGCAGAAGCAGTCACTGTTCTCAACAGGTATCAGTGTAACTGTTACTCTTTCAGGCTACATAGCAGCTGCTGTAATTGCATGTAGAGAAGTCATTCTGAGGTAGCTGAGAAGACATCTAGGCAAGGCTTCCATAGGCTTCAAAGGAATTAGTGTTCATCTCAGACTGAAATTCTGGAAGAGGTAGCTGGAAGGTGGGCCTCAATCCTTTGAAAACCCCATCCTATATCAAGTTCTAAAACCATAACTATTTTGTGAATTTTAAAGAAAAAGCAATGTGCTTTTTACCTTGAATTTATATCATGTATGGAAGGCACCGTGCCTTGATGAGATGATCTGAAGCACATTATGACTGTTCCAGACAGTTCAGGCACCAGCTTACAGGCAGCAAATTCTTTAGCTTAGTTCTTGTAGTCTAGGCTGCTGAATCCTCTGCTGTTAATGGTTTAAAACAGTAATAAGACCAAAAAATGTGATGAGTTCAATCATGATGAGATACTTGTTCTATGTTAGCAAGATGAAGAACTGACATACTGCAAACAAAACTTGTACAGTTTTTTCTTCGCTAACTGAATTCTCTTATTGATGCTGTGGTTGTGTGTCATGGAGTATTAGAACAGCAAAACTACTGTGCTACAGAAGTTAACAAGTTATGACTTAAGAACTGATGATAAGAATTTCTGTTTAGTGAGGCTTTGACATGTTGCATGTTTGAATGGGGTAGGAGCTACAGAATTATTGAGGAAAATACAAGTTTTGTTATGAGACCATACGGTCTGGTGTTTATTGTAAAATCTGGCATCCCCACTAGATCTATTTAGGCTGGTTATGTAGGTGTGATAAGCAGCTACAGATCAGGCAAGTCTTTGGCTTGGTCATCTGGGGGAATTTAGATTGTGTTGTTCACAGTTCAGGGCAAACCTTTTCCTCTGTCCCGGTTTGTACAGCCTTTCTATATGGATTAGAAAACCAGGGAAATGCAAGTGGAAGGGACCTTGAAAAGAGTCTAGTTTAACTTCCCACGCAAATGGGGATTACTGCTAGCACTAGATCATGTAAGCTCAGTCTTAAAAACTGCCAAGGCTAGAAGCTCTACAACCTTCTCTGGGTGGGCAGTTCTGATGTGTGAGTATCTTTGTTACTATTACAGCACATTTGTGCTCCGGGCTCTGACAGTCTTTGTTTTTTCCATACTCCCCACACATTTTCTTCAGTAGATGCTGATGTTATTGTTTTACAGTGATAAACTGGTTCCTGCTGATTTCTTGTGTGCTTGCTTTGTGCAGATTTTTTGACAGTGTCACTAACAAAGACAGTCCTTTGCCTCCAGCTGTGCAGCAGGGCTCCAACCTCAGCGATACAAAGAGTGACCATCCAAAAGTGGACATCACTGATCTGATCCGAGACTCAAATGAAGTATGTGTTCTTGTGGGCATGTTTTTGCATCCTCCATGCAGTGTTAATGTTTCATGGGCTACTTTGAAACAGTGCAATTGCATTGTACAATCTAGGGTAGGAATTCTGCCTGGATTGGTAGAAATTTGGCTCTATATTTTGTTGAGCCTCACTGAAAACCATATAGGTTATGGGATAGGTATGCTTTTCTGTTGTTTTGGTTTTTTAACTGCTGGGAAGGTACTTTCTAGTCCTGAGGGGAGTTCCCAAGATTCATTGCAGGTCATGTATTACCATCCTTTATTCACATTATTAGTATGTTAACTGAATTACAAAATACAGCAGAAACAGTCTTTATGCTATATTAATTTGAGACTGATTACTGCACATTGTAGATACTGGTAACTTTTGACATAATGTATATGGGAAACTGTGTACTTGAGTAGTTTATGGTATGACTTAAATGGCATCTAGAGATGTGTTGGGTGAGGAAGACCAGCTATACTCTTTTAGTACTTTCTTTCAATTTGCAAATTTGCTTTCTGCAATGTTAAGCTTTGGAGCTCTGCATTGGGAGGAAATCTAGTTTCTCTTTTTTTCCCCAGATTTCCATCAGACATTTTTTCCCCTTGCCATGATGTCAATCAGAGTATTAATCTATTTGTAGATAGGTTTCTGCTCAGCCCACCGGCAGTGAAAGGCAAGCTGAAAGAAAAGATTTGTTCACATTTTGCTTTTTCTGTTGACTGGTTTATTTTATCTGTGTGATACTTTTTTCTGTTTTCTGATTGGCAGTCATGCTTTTAGTAAAAAACTCACAGTATATCTCTTCTGAAAAAATGTCCTGACCTTGACTCAGAAAAGATTAACTAACTGTAATTTGTACAATTTAGAAACTGTCTTCTTTGTTGTTTTTCGTTTTTTTTTTTAAGAGGAGGGTACAGCTTTTAATGTGGTGAACAATGTCAAGAATTAGAAACTCGGTTTCACTTGGAAATGTCTCTGTAGCACTGGGCTAGTCATACAAAAGTCTGTTCTGCTAAAATATTGTCTTATAAGAATATAATACTGAAGAATCATATTTGGAAAATGCTGTAAGATTCTTGAAAAAAAAAGTTGAGAGATCAAAGTGAGGACTAATACTTGAAGAATAGAGACCAGATATGGTGAATAATGTATATTGCATTCAGAAGTTCAAGTTGAAGCCTTTACAGAGATGGAATCATGACTGAAAAACAAAAACTCACTTTCTTCTGCAGGAGACAGCACTAAATCAATAGTCTTTGATATGGCTTTTGAGCATTGTTTTGGGCAGATCTTTGGAAGTGGATCTTGGAAGATCCATTTCCAAGCTGACAGCCCTGTTCCTAGGCCCATATCCCAGTTTCTATCTCACAGCCCCTTATGCAAATTATTGTCTTCAGTTGAAACAGAGTTTCTTCAGTGCTGGTAAGTGTCTCATATTTGAGAACAGCTCATACACAGTAAGTGTCCATTTCCTGCTTGGTAAAGGGTTTTATTTTCATACCACCGTGGAAATAAAATAAAATAAATTTTGAAATGGGAAGATTGCTGCAATGGAGGGTTGTCATTCTGCAAATAAGTTGCAAATTATGAAGAAGTGAACAGAGATACTGTCTGTGATACTGTTGTTTATACAGGTGTTCATGAGAGAAATGAGTTTAAGTGAAAAGGTATGGAGTTGCAATTTAAAATGTAGTTCAGTTTCAGTCCTTTAACTCGTGCACAAATGCATATTCTTTGTCAGTCTAATCATGTATGAAGAAGTCATGTTTACGTAGAGAATGGAAGACTGTAACATTATATCACATTATATTAATTCAGATTTTCATTATATATTGTATTTATATTCTTACTAAGGCCATTGCTCAATATCAGTGCTCAGAAGCCAGACCAGTGAATGAGTTATGATTCAGAGATGCAATTTCTCTCTGCTTCCACTTCGTTTCAAACCAGAAGGATGTGGGTAACAGTCTCCACTGGAACATAGAAATACAGTTCTGGAAGAAAACTCAACAGGTTATCCATTACAGCTTCCTGTCTAGCATCCACCCAGATCATCCTTTAAAAAGTACAGTGTTGTTAAAACAGTTCCACAAAGGAAAATCTGCAAAAAATTTAGTCCATCCTAGGGTTTCTCTGCCCATGTGGGAAAATACTGAGTATAATTTCTCTCCGATGTTCATAAAGCACTATTGAGGAGAGTTGGCTGTGGTTTTCTCCATAGTTCCTTGTTGCTATTAGGTGTTTGTTCATCATTTACACTTTCAAGTCTGGTCATAGAATGAATTATAGAATAGTTTGGGTTGGCAGGGGCCTTTAAAGTCCATCTAATCCAAGCTCCCCTGCAGTGAGCATGAACAGCTAGATCAGGCTGCTCAGTCGGAGTCCAGCCTCAACATGCATCTCATCTGAAGTGAGAAGAATGCATCTCAGCAGATTGCTCTCCAAAAGGGAGTTGCCAGATCTATTCTTATTTAATACAACCAGTTCCTTTAACCTTTCACCAAAGTTAATGTGCTCAGACTCTTTTGTCTGTGTTGCAGTTTTTCATATCTTGTTAGAAGGGCGTTGCTGGTAAGGGAACAAACATACTGCGGAAAAGCTTCTGGAAGTCCTGCCTGATTTGGTTGTTTTTCACTCATTTGTTCTCGAAGTTTATTATTAGAAACAGTTTTGCCCATGTTGCATGGTGGTCATGGTTAGGCCATGTCTTCCTGATTGCCTGTGCTGCTGAAAAGTGTTAAAAAACTTTACAGAAGAGAAACTGAATCTACTGAATTTCCTCTTAAAAGGAAATTTAATTGATTTGACGTGGTCTTGATAAAGAATGTTGTCCTGTTTTGTTTTGATTTTCTGGTTTCTGTTCAGACACCGTCCATGTTTTTCAGAAATTACAGAAGTAGCCAGGAATGATTCAGAAACTACTTAGCTGATTTCTTAATTTCGCTAGAGTAGACTTCAGCCCCTTACAACATGCACATCTTAGACTTTGCTGCCTTGCAGTAGTAGTCACCATGTGATAGCAGAGTTGGGTATAGAGCCAATACACAGTAAAATCCCTTCCTTTGTCTACCCACACCAGGAACTACTCCAGCTTCTTCTTTCTCCATTGCTTTCTGAAACACTTTTAAACACCCTTTTAACAGTTACACTGGTTAAGGAGAACGTTAGTGCTCTAATAAATTATTTTTCCTCAGAGTTTCTGTGATCTTCCTTTGTGTCCATGCCTGTATTGTGCTTAGATGCAAGAAAGACAAAAATACTTGTTTAGATGTGTCTCCCAACAGTTGATTGCATGGTTGGTGCTTTTCTTCTTAGAGATACGGTGATATTTGCTATGAGGATGTTGAGAGCTTGCGCTGCAGGAACAGACTTTATGTGATCCAGACCTTGGAAACTACAACCAAGCAGAACGTGGTGAGTGACTTGGAAGAGTTTCAGCCTTCTCCCTGATAAAATTCATTTGCTTTTGGAAGGTTCTGAGAAGAGCTGCAGTTTCCAGGGCCAAATACATGATTTTATACTGAACCCCCTCATGTCTGCAGGGTGTTACCTGAGGCTTGGCCTGTGATGTTTTCAGTCTGCGAATCACAGCATGACCTTCTGATCTCATTATAAATAACAGCATCGCCAACCACTTCTAAAGGCTGGTGTATCTCATACTTTGTGTGGATTGGAACAGGCAACCTATATTTCCATGTGCTGATGTTAATACTTTTCCCTTAGAGGTACAGAGTACCATACAGTAAAACATTTAAGCACCTGCATTTTTACTCCAGGAAGCAGCACTGAGGAGGTTATTGTAGTGCATTCAACAGGGGTTGCTTTTTGTTTGTGTTGTGGGTGGATGTCTGGTAATATGGCAGTTCTCCATCTGCCTATCTTATCCTTTCAATTCAGACTGCTCAGTGAAGGTGGAGCTTGTGAGGAGCTTCCTTTGTTTGCCTGTTTTTTTAAGTGGCTCATTTCCAATACCTGACGATAATACTAGTCTGTCCACCACCCAGCGCTTCTTTCTGTAGTAAATGCGGCTTGTTGCAACAGAAACTAAATCCTGGTGGTTATGCTAGGATGGTATTGTTGTATTTCATTTTACAAAACATATATATTGTGAAGTTGGAAGCTGGTCTCATAGCAAACTTTGTTTTTTAAAAGCTGTGAACAATTTTTTAAAATTAAAAAAAACCGAGTATTCAGCTTCACTGTTGAGAGTAGAACATCATTTGCCCATTTAAAGGAAGCTATATGTTATGTCATTATAAATAATTGAGTTTTATCTCCTGGGTTTTGTAGTGTAGACTCCATGTATGTTAGTGACAGAACTAGGGTTCAGTTTTTCTTTTTTTTTAGAAATTATTTATGTCAATCTATACTCTTCTCGTTACTTTATAAAAGAAGTGCTGTTCTTACTTCTAATTGTAACATGCCAAAACCTGGAATATGCAAACAGTGTCTCTTAATGTAATTTTAATTCTCCCATAATTTTATTCTATGGCTTACTCCAAAGAGGGAAGACATGTTAATTAATTTTTTCTTAATTTTGTTTCAGCTACGTGTTGTGTCTCAAGAAGTAAAATTCAGTCCTAGTGATCTTGAAGAGCTTTATGAATTATTCAAGGTAATGTGCCGTTTTCCTCACTTTGAAATGGTTTTTGTAAATAGAGATAAAAGTTGGGCTCATATGTTTTACATGCCAGCTGTATTACTGATTACATAGTTAACTCCTCACATCTTTCCCCAGGGAGACTTCTTGTTTCCTAAACCCTAATGTTTTATCTTTGCTTTGCAGAAGGAGCATTTTCTTTCCTGTTACTGGTGTGTAAATAGTCCTGTCCTGCAACATCACGATGCCAGTCTGCCCTATCTTGACCAGTACCGGATTGATTGCCAGCAGTTCAGGGTTCTCTGTCATCTCTTGAGCCCCTGGTCACACTGTGCAAACAGAGACTCTCTGGCCCTCTGGACATTCCGACTGATGGATGAGAATTCCAACTGCCTTATAAACTTCAAACAGTTTGCCTGTGTTCTTGGTATGGCAACAAAACATACATGAGCACATTCCCAAGGCTCCTGGGAGTAGTCCTGGCATGTATCACCTTCCATACACTATACAAAGAGCTAAGGAGACTTAGTTTCTTAACACAGGGTCAAATAGTGGGATTCTTATTGCACACAGAATAATTCCCTCTTGGAGACTAAATTTAAATATGGCTTGGCCATCAAAATATCTGGAAATTAAGAACGGTCTGATCTCATTGCCCAGCCTGTTTGGTTTATTATAAATCTTCATACTATGCTATCTTATACACAGACTGTGCATAATGACCAATGCCTTATACTTCGGCGGAACTGAAAGTTTTCTTGGCTCACTGCTCTGTTCCTTTCATCTTTTTTTCAAAGTGGTATTGTTCAGGAAACAAAAATTTAAGGGAAATGCTGAGACATTAGTGCCATATTTCTTTGGTGCTGTGGTTTTATTTTAGTAAGTTGCAGACATTATTAGTGTTCGTTCATCAGTCTAGACTAACCCCAGGCTCAGCCACAGGTGATAGTGCTTTCCTTAAGCTCCATATCTAATTATAATCCCTGTAAATAGGGTACATGTCCAGTTTCAACCTCCCTGGGTTGGATTGTTTAGGTTAAGAAGCTGTTTTAAAGTTTGGCCTAGCTGAATAGACTGTTCTTTCCCTTAACAGATACGATGTATAATGGAAGCTTCACTGACAAACTCAAACTTCTTTTTAAGTTGCACATTCCTCCAGGTAAGTGAGAAACAGTGGCATTTGGGGAGAGGTGTCTCCTGGTTTTTGTCTTCAATGGAACTACTTTGGTAATGCCTGGGCATCATGAACCCACTTTATTCAATCACTTATTGCAGCTTTTACTGAAGTAGAATCTCTAAGCCCTTCCAGAGGGAATGATCTTTCAAGAGAAGAACTGATCCACTTCAGCCAACTTAGTGGTAAGCTCCAGAGCGTCAGGTTTTGCCTGTAGAGTACTAGAAGGAAACTGTTAATTATCCAGTGAAAAATGGGGAGCTTTCTTCTAAAAACTAGTAAATCCAGGTTATCCCTGTTAACACAATTCCTTGTGGAAATCTTCTGTAGATAGTTGCAATTTAATAAAGTTTTGCAGAATTTGTGGGTAGCTCATCTGATGGTTGAATTCAAAGGTCTGTGGGTATTTACATGGAAATAGAGAGTGTATTTGGTTGGCATTTTTCAGCATTGTAGGCGGCCTGGTGTGGTGTTGAAGTGATGGCTGTTTCATTTTTGCATCCTGAGCATAAAGGAATGTTATTTTCTGCCTCAAGAATTAAAATACCAAATCCATACTTAACTTTGAGGCACATAAGTAAGTGTTTGAAAATTCTTTGCTTTTAAACCAAGTGAGCTGAAAAAAGTTTAGTAAATTTATGGAGTTGATAAAGTAATCTGTTTCAAATACTCTTGAAAGCTGTGGTATTTTTTAGAGGGAAGACAGATCCCTTTTTGGTTTTTAAAATGCCCAAAGTAGACAATAGTAGACAGCAGTTTCATTTGTGATCTTCTGCCCCATAGTAGCTTCTATTTTTATAGAAAGTATGCAGATTTCACCATGTGGTTTCTTACTGACCTAATCTGTGCTGAGAACATTGTGGGTCTTGCCCCTTAAGGAAGGGATTTTTGATGAGGGAAATGCAACATTCATCCTCTTTTCTGAAATAAATAACTTTTTTTTTCCCCCCCTAAATTGTAGTTTCATCTGTTGGGGATAATCTTGAAAGTGATTCTTTGAAGAGCAGCCCAGAAAAAGGTAAAAGAATCCTGGTGGCACATTTGTTACTTTTGATGGGTAGATCTGGGAAAGTGTGTAGTGACAGTGTATATTAAGTAACATCAACCTTAGAATGAATGCTGCTAACATTTTATCCTCTTACAATAAGTAGAGTTGTGGGGAAAAAAAGGGAAAAAGTAAACTCTGTCCCGTGTAGTCCTTGGCCCCAGCACTCTGTTGAGAAGGAATGACTTTGAAGATACCAGTTCTTCTGCTGATCATCCCACATGGGAAGCTATTAGTTCTTGTTTGTTTGCTTTTTTTTTTTTTCTTTTATTTTCTTTTTTTTTTCTTCTTTTTTTCCACTTCTTTCCCTTCAAAAAGGGAAGGGGAAGGTTGATATTCAGGCATATCTGAAGCAATGGCAAGATGAACTTCTTAAAAAAGAAGAAAACGTCAAGGATTTGCCAAGAATGAATCAGGTAAATTGTCTGAGTATTACTTAAATCTATTTTGTCATGAAAGTTTACCCTTTAAGTCCTGTTACAATATTTTTAAAGGATTTTTAGGATCCCTTTAATTTCAAATCTTCACATCAATCATTAGATTGTGGCTTTTTTAAGCTGCTGCAATGTATCAAGAGAGGGACTTTGAAGCACACATAGGTTTCTCAGGGCTAGTCCATGCTGTCATTAGAGCAGCTGCATCAGGTGCCAGGCAGCAGCAGGCACACTGGACTGAAAATACAACAGGTAGTGAAACAGCACAGTTGTGTTGCTCTTTTCTGAACAGTCTCCTTTATATCTCTCCATAGTCTCAGTTCATCCAGTTTTCAAAAACTCTCTACAATCTGTTCCATGGGGATCCTGAGGAGGAGCTGTTGTATCGGGCCATCGCAGTGGTGACCAGCCTCCTGCTGAAAATGGAAGAAGTTGGCAGAAGACTGCAGAGTTCCGTGTCACCTGTCAGAAGTCCAGCTGCTGTTACAGAAATGGATGCTGAAGTGCCCAGAGAGAGGCAGGAGAAAAGCAGCCCTGAGCAGACTGAAGGCAGTAGAGCACAGAGTTTGGAAGGGAACCATGAGTGGTCTTTTGCCTTTGAACAGATTCTGGCATCCTTATTAAATGAGCCAGTCTTTGTGAGATTTTTTGAAAAACCTCATGACATAAAAGCTAAAATAGAGAGTGCTAAAAATTTACAACTTAAAGCAAGAACCAGAGTGTAACGTTCTTTACGTTTGACTCTGAATGACATAACGTGCTTACAAATGAAGGCTGTAACTGTGGAAATCAAGGCTGGTGTTCACATGGGAAATGAAGTTTGAAGAATTAGTTTCAAGTATCAATTATTGGTATGTAATGTAAATAAAACCACTTTGAAAGCACAGTCACTTTCTTGCATTGTTGATAAGTTTCACTCCTAAAAAAGGGACTGAATAATAAACTGTCTTTACCATGTTATTGAAACACGCAGCATTGCTTGGAGATACAGAATGTGTACCTGTTGTAAATGTGTGTGAATGACTGTTGTTACAGTAGGTGTTCTCCAGGTTGTTTCCTATTACTGTGATAGAAGGAATGACTTTTTCCCATTTTCACTTTAAAGGAGTGTCAACAGCTTGGAGGTTGTCTTCCACATTATTTGTCATTGGTTATTAGTTATTTCCAAATGGCTTGTGTTTGACTGGGGTCAAAGCAGGGTCAAGACTAAGAACAGAGGCTGTGGTAGCACAAGACCATGAGATTAGAAAAGGAAGTTGGCCTGCTCATAATTCCTCTGCTTTGATGTTACCCATGGGTCTGTCCCATTTTCATACCAGTCCTTAAACAAATATAAGGTGAAAAGGATGGAAGCTTATTTGGTCATTCAGGCTCACAAGGATGCAGAAAGTAATACTGGTTGTTTAAAATCAAGGGAAGCCAGTGGCTAAGTCTGTCTGCCCACATGGTTGTTGTACTTTACCTGGCAAGAGGAGCCATTGTTGTCTTCTTAGGAGCATGTTGATGAAATGTAGAGTTTTGCTGGTGTTTGGAAAGTCCAAGCACAGGCCATCTGTAGCCAGGTGTTGACTGTTGAGCAGTTGCTTCTTTGCCTACCCTGAGTCCATATGTCAGCCCAGTAATTGCTATTGCTTTTCTATAGCACTCTGGATTATTGCTGCTGTAGTATTTTCTGTCTGTCAGGATTCAAGGCAACAAGAAAATCCCCTTGAATCTGACTTGAAATTTTTAATAAAAAGAAAATACAGTAGAGATCCTGTGGAGGAAAGCTCTGCAAGTGTAAAAGCTAAGAAATGTTGACTTTGAATCTTTGGTAGCTAGTGCTAGAAGGCATTTAGAGAAGGGTAAGAGCTTGTATTTTAACAACAATAGCAAAGTAAGGGGGGAGTCTGTGCTAAACTAGTTTAAAATGTCTGTTTCTAAAGCCTCTGTGACAATCTTTCTCTGCAGAGCAGCATTATTTTTATACTGTGCATGTTTTCTTAAAGAAGCAGAATGGGAATTGTATCTTTCTGAGGCTTTTCACTAGTGTGAATGAAGAATAAAATGAATTTCTAACTGTGTTACAGGCACTTTGTGAAATGCCATCATTGTAGTTGGTGTTAAATTTATGGATTGTCTTACACACTCCTCAATACTCTCAGGTATTAAAGTAAAATAAAGTTTTACTGACAAGTCCAAAAGCTATATCATATATGTGAAGAATGAGGAAACTTTTTACTGAAGCCTTCACAAAGTAATTGCAGTTGATACAATATAGTGCTGATTTGTATTTTTATGTATGAAATATAAAACTAATGTATCCACTTATGTGGATATGGACAGAACCACACTATATGACTTTAAAAAAATGTTTTCACAAAATTGTTTAGAAGTACAAAGCAGATGATAATGTTTTTCTAGTCCAGGATGTACTCGGATAAGGTTTGATCAGTGAGTAATTCTGCAAATAGTCATGATGAAATTAAGGAAGCCTCATGAGAATAGATACAGCCCCTACCAAAAGCTTTTGTACGTTTATGAGGGATACTGTTTTTGTCAACAAGTAGTCAAAGCTGTGAACTATTTACTAATCAAGGTAACAGAGATATGAAAGTCTTAAAATTCAAGGACGTTTTTGATTCAGAGCCAAGATGTGAAGATCTAAGTGCAGAAGATGGTGAAGGAACTTGCAAAGTGCAACAGCCTTCTATTGTTACCTGATTGTAAAAAGGTGCTCAGTTTGTACAATGCCCATTCCTATTAGTGCCCACCCAAGAGACTGTAGGTGGGCAGGTGGGTAGTAGCTCTTGGTCAGATGTCATATCTATGTATAAAGAGCATGTATATATCAATATAGATTTAAGGTGAGAAGTTAGGATATATAGGGGAACACTAACTTATTAACTGCATGGATTTTTTTGTTTAATTTGTTTATATTTTTTTCCCAAAAGGGATGGTGTCTTTAAATTGTTCCTGTAATATACCTGCAGGCTGATCCAGGAAGATTAGTCTCGGTGACCAGGCATCCAGTCTCAGCAGGATGGAGGGTAGAGTGAGGTCACTTCTAATAGGCTGGCAGCACTTAGGCAATGGCCCAACTGGCAGGGTTCTTCCTTTTGGGATCTGGATCATGGACTGATTGTTTGGGGAGATGTAATGTAGCAAGTGCCAGTGATTTTCCAAGGAGTGCAACCCAGAGGTATGTTTGCTGAGCTACTACCTCAGTGTACCATAAGTTGAGCTCTGCTTGTGACAGAGGCACTCTGGAGTTAGTGTCTAGCTTTTTCTTTTCCCTTTTCCTGTTCCAGCTCCTTCCATCCCTGTTCCAGACAGGCTGGCTGACAAATAGATGCAGGTTTAGCTGGGACTGGTAAAGCTAGAGCAACAGTAGCTCATTCCTTTCCTTCACTCCTGAAGAGACATGCTGTTGGGAGTTGTTTTTTTTCTTTTTTTCCACCCTCTCCTCTCTGGATTTTTTTTCTCATTGACATGCTAAAATGGCTAGTGGTAGGGGGAGGCTGGCTGTTCTTTTTTGGAGTTTCTCTCGCAGGGCAGGTGTGGGAAGTGGGGGAACACCACGAGATCGGGGCAGGTAAAGCAGAGCTGGGGACAGCTGATCGCTCTCACTCGTTTCGGCTCTCAGAGGAGGACGGTGGCTGCAAAACCTCGCCATCCCGATGGCTGGAGCTGCCTTTGCTCGGCTGTGGGATCCTACACCCCCCTGCTCAGACGCTTTCCTCTTCAGCCTGCCACCTCCAAGCATCCTGTTGGAGCACTGGGCCCAAGGATCCGTGAGCAGCGTCTCTCCTCCATCCCTTGCCAGCCGTCATCACCCCCAGCGCTGCTGCAGATCCCTGTCCGCCGGGAGCTGGCTGGCACTGACTGCTCAGAGGGGAAAGGTGTCCACAGCCCAAAAAACTGGTACTGGTTCCTGCTCTGTTTGGTGTTCATTTCATTGTTGTTGGTGTTTTGTTTGCCTTGCTGTATGTACGTATATACATAGCAGTGAAGAACTGTTATTCCTATTGCTGTATCTTTTGCCTGAGAGCCCTCTTAATTCCAAAATTATAATTTGGAGGGAGGGGGTTTACATTCTCCATTTCAAAGAGAGGCTTCTGCCTTCCTTAGCAGACACCTGCCTTTCACATCAGGACAGATGCCTTGACTTCAAAGCCCTGCAGTCAGGAACAGAGATCCCTGTGGTGTGCTGCTTCTTGGCCAGGTGAAATTGGTGATACAGAGATGGCCCCAGACCCCCATCACATCACCTCAGTGTGCACAGGAACAGGAAGCAGCTTGGTTAAGTGAATTCTGTTGTCACTTCACTCACCTGTGTTACTTTTTTTCTGTAAGTTTCCATTAACCTTTCCACCTTTATTTTCAGTTTTAGCCATAGGAAATAAATGAAGGTGCACTCTTCAGTGCAAAATGGACAGCTGTAGGTAGGCTGTAGGTTGCTGCAGCCACTGATGCTGTTTGTCCAGTTTGACAATTGCAGCACCTGCTGCAGTGTGGTTTGGCAGCTGTGTCGTGATTACCCCACAACACTGCCAGTGGCTGGGGGGACACTGCACAGCCCTTCCATGTGGCTGGGCTGTTGCTGCTGTATAAGATGCCTTTAGTCAGACATAATCAGTAGCCTGGGGACACAGCTACCAGAGCTGTGATAGTCCAGCTCTTGCCATATGCAATGTGCTTCTCTGGAGGCTGACACTGCTCCCTGTGCTCTGGGTGAACAGTGACAGCTCTGACCCCCATGAGAAACTGGCTGCTTGGCCTGCTGTGTGCCCAGCTCAGGGCTTGGGCATGTGAGGGGAGGGAATAGCTCAAATAATAAAAATACCAGCTCTTTCCACCATGGGGAACAGCTGATGGTAATTAAACTGGTAGCATTTTCCAGGACATGGAAGTGGCTGCAGCCATGTGATACAAAAAAAAAATCACTTTCTATTTCCATCCATTCCTAAAACAAGCCACTTGTTGATCACTCTAATGGCTGAATAATAATGTAATTTTAGAAAAGTTTGATACCATAGTGACTAAGAGATGGCTTTGTGCTGATTTTATCAGAAGTTTCTCATCCAGTTGTATCATACAAGGTTCTTGAGTGTGATTGCTGTTTTATCTGGACTAAAACAGAAGGAAATACTCTGTTTTGTTTCCTGAAAAATAGGCTACATTCTCTTTTTTGCTATAGCTTTGTCACTTTACCAAGACGGCAGCACATTTTGTGTTGACAAATTGGCTTTTATAGAACGTGTTGTATGCAGTTATTGTAAGACAAATGAGGTGTTAAATAAAATATTGTTTCCCATAAGAAAAAAACCCCTGTGTTTGAGGCACTATTATTTCTTATGATGACCAGCTGAGAAGTTCCTTCAAGAGTATTGGTCATGTTAAAGCCACATTTAGTCAGTGCTTTGCAAAACAAGAGCTGCCAAGGGCCCTGCTGGGACAGCAGCCTCCCAAAAGCAGAGGGAAAATGGAGACCCAGATTTTGAACACTGAGCTGGCTTCAGTGCTGAGCTGGTGAGTACTGGCACTTGCTTTTTGCATCCAAATTCAAACACAGTGTGCAGACCCTGATGCCTTGTTCTTTCTAAGTTATGTGCTGCTCCTGTTGCCTCTGGGACTGGTCACGGGAATCCCAGTCCTCGTCCTGAGCCCCATGCCTTCAGCTGTCCATGCACAAGGACACAACGGCTGCTGCACTTGTCTCTCCTGGAGAGTAGGGATCAGATCCTCATCCCTAACAGACCCACACCACCCAGGGAATAACAAGAGTACATAGTGTGTAAGAGGTCCTACAAGTATTATTTTATTTCTTCTTTTTTTTTTTTTTTAAATACTATGTACAATCTGTTTAAAGCTTGTCAAAATGCTTGGGCTCCTATTCAATGGAGCTCTTATTAAATAGATGCAAAACAAGAATAAAATCTTTACTGTTCATCTTCATAAGACACTTACTTTTTCCCATTACAAAATACTTTTAAGAATAGTAACATTTATAAATGTATTTATATTCAACATCATATAAAATAAACCAAGATTTATACTCAATTCTAGACTTTTTCTTCTTTTCTTTTTTTTTTCCTTGCATGGACTATATACAATATGTACAGTAACTTCTCATTGTGTTTGTCAAATCAGCCTGATTATACCCACCAGGCTTTAGCTTATATGTACAAATACGCTGAAAGTGCAAGACTTTATTATTTAAAGCTGCCTGTGTTTTCAGAGGTCTGGAATTGTATGCCCTATATCTATTTATATATAGATATACATATGCGTCTGCATACATATAAATGTATATTAAAATATGTATATTTATACATAGTTATAGTATATAGGTACTTGTGTAGTAGAAAACCTCAGAACATTTATGACTGATAGGTCAACACCGACACTGGAGGCCAACCCTGCTGCCATCAGTGCCGTCCTGGCTCTCTGCTCGTCACCAACACGTCACACACACATTTTCCTGTAGTGCCTGGAGGGGGCGTGAGCCAAACCCACCAGCAACCCTCAATTCCAAATGAGTCATAAAAACACAGGTCATAGCTATCACCGAGGTAAACAAATACAAATCAACCTGAATAAAGCTATTTTTATCCATCTATTTCTTTGAGTGTGACAACATAAGGCAAAACCCCCTGGCCCTGACTCAGCCTTGCCCTTGGCTGGAGGCAGACTGAACAAAGACCAAGCAAGCCCCAGAAAGGGTCGGTGGGATTTTGTCCTTTGGAGCATGTTGAGAAAACAAGGCCCTACCTGTGAGGCAGTGCCTGGGACTGTGCAGCCCCCACCCACCAGCAGCAAGGCCAGCAGCTGGGGGGGCTCTGAGAATAAGGGGTGGACATTGATAAAGTGCGTTTGTAGGTCTCTGGTTTTAGCAAGGCTGATGTTACATGTAAACATCCTCACCAACCTCGTGTGCTTCCTGCAGGGAGCTGTGAGCAGGAGCTGCGCCCCCAGCCCTCTGTCCCTGCAGCCCAGGGCATGGCCCTGTCTGGAGCACCCACTGCCCCTCACCTAGCCCAGAAACCCTTCCCAACCCTATTTTTTTTGTACTCACTGTCAAAGCCACAGCAATTCTAGAAAACTGCTCTGGCTCAGATACCTCCCTACCAAGCCCCATTAAAAAAATACACCCCTAAAAGCCCTGACCCCAACCACCACCACCCCCGAGATCCATTTGATTGCCACCTGCCATGGCTGGGCTGTGTGGTGCTGGGACACTGCAGACCAGCCATGGGGGGATGTGTTGGGGTGATGCAGGTGTAATGGGAAAACCAGGGAAAGCACAGCCACCAAGAGCCACAAACTGCAATGCTGGAGCCCTAACACAGATATATGTGTTTGTGTCCCCTCTGGTGTTGTGTGCCAAGGCTATGGTGGAAAAAAATCCCATAAACAAAACCCAAAAATAAAACCCCTTTCTCCTGCATCCTCATGAGCAACCCTGCTGCCTTAGAATGGGGAGAGGGAGACCCTAAAACTAATA
Source organism: Turdus rufiventris (assembly GCA_013186435.1). Classification (NCBI taxonomy): domain Eukaryota; kingdom Metazoa; phylum Chordata; class Aves; order Passeriformes; family Turdidae; genus Turdus; species Turdus rufiventris. The sequence continues at coordinate 3,973,870 of PYHW01010359.1, read as the reverse complement.
GTGCTTTAAAAACAAAAGTTTCCTACCCTGATGACTCTGTGCTGGCCCTTACTGCAGAACAAACCTGCAGAGCAGGAAAGCCCCAGGTGTTATTTCAGCTCCAGATTGCCCCACAGAGGCAGGTGCTCCAAATCCCACTACCAGCAGTGAGGTGTCCCTGGCGCACGGCTCTGCTGTAGCCACCATTTCTTGTCATGGTTTGAAAAGGAAGGGCTAGCTCAGACTGGGCTTGGGTGCCCAGCACGCAGGGGCTGCATGTGCTGTGTGAGCTGGGGCCAGCCAGGGACTGTACTGAGAAGGCATGAGCCTCGATATTGGACACCAGGCTGTCAGGCATCCCATTGCCTCCATTCTGTGGCTGACTACATTCCCCAAAATGCTGCCATGTGGCCAGCTGTGCAACCAATGATCCATCATGTCTGGTACCCCTGGCAGCTGTGCATTCAATGTCCCAGTCAAAATTAACCTGAGCAGCTGCTTTTGCTCAAGGGGACCCATGAATAGCCAGGGGTTGGCACAGCTTTTGTTCACATATCCACCTGTGCCCTGGCCAAAACACCAAAGCACCCTAGGGCCTTGCATCAGTCCCTGAAAGCTCCTGGCTGACCCCAGCTTCAGCAGCCTATCCCCCACTGCCACTCCCCCCAGGCAATGTGGCACAGCAAAATCTCATCCTCTTCCCCAGGAAGAACTGCTGGGAAAAGCCCCTGGGGTACCAGGGCTGGGGGAGCCTTGCTGTGCCCTTTTCTTGAAACACAGGGCTGCGCACAAGTGCTTGTGCCAAAAGCTGCTCCACCAGCAACATCAGGAACACCAGCTGCTGCAGGGCTGCAAGGGGCTCAGAAAGTGGCTTGAAGAAAGAAAAGAAGGGAAGAAAAAAACCCCAAACACCATACAAAAAAAATAAAAAAAGAAAAAAAAAGAAAAAAAAAGAAAAAGAAAGGCAAAACCAAGCATCCTTTGCTTGGTTTCAACAGACATTAGGAACTAAACAAACTAAACATTAGGAACTAACTCCTCTCTAAACCTTGCTCTGTCTGCAAGGTGGAGCTTTACTGCTAGATGCACCTGGTCCTAGCTAACCACTGCCTTGCAAAGTTTACAGTAATGGCCAAACCCAACTACATTTGAGTTCTAACAATGCCCAAAGTTAGTACTCAGCTACTAACACTTCAAAAATGTACTTTTTAATTTTTCCTTTGGAAAGACAAAAACAGTAGGGACACTTAACTATACACCCACTGAGGAATAAACTGGTTTTTCAATTCATAAACTTACAGTTAAAAAGTGACAATTTACAAAAATACAATTTATTGCTGACCCTATGGGCTTGTAACATTGTGTGTTGTGATTATACATTTTGGGTTCGCCAAATTGAAACATGACCTAGCAAAACCACAAAGTTTGCTGTCATATGCTGTTCTATGCACATTTGTTTGTTTTTATGAATAGAAACATATACATCTACATCACTTGAAACAAAAAAAAAAAAAAGGAGTACAGATTCTTTGTCTGTAACCTGAAAAATATTTGGCTACAGGGAGTAAAAACCATACAAATTTATCTTCACTTGTTAACCAAAAATAAAAGATGACAAATATGGTACTAGCTGTGGTGTGAGCTGGTATAACAACAGTAAGAAATTCAGGCAAAAGTGGTATTATGTAAATTAGCAGCATTATCCAAGCTCCTGGAAAAAAAACCTGCGGGACTGAGGTATAGAAAAAGGAAAAAGAACTGACAATGGACCTCTACAGCAAAACGAGTTGTGTACACGGTATTCTGCAGACTGGTATAGTCCATGTGCTCCAAATGCTAGGCTTAAATTCACAGTGACTTTCACCATTGAAGTCCTGAATGGAAAAGGGTTTTTTCCATTGCAAACCAAGCGTCATGGTGACCTGATACCTGGCCTCCCTGCAGCAAGAAATGCACATTTCGAATGGCACCACGGTGCTGGGCCAGGGCACACCCTGCTGCCGGAACAGCATCGTGGACTGGCTGCATGGAAATCCCACCAAACAACACCCTTGCAGCCATGCATCCCTGTCAAGAGATCATCCTTCCAGCCAGCACCTCCCCATGGAGCCCAACCTCGTGCCGTGATCGGATGGCGTCGTGCTCTCCTGCGCGCGCCTGGGCGCCGTGGCTGCAGCTGCGTGGTCCTCGTCTCCCAGAACCAACTTTCAGGGCAGCTGCATCTCAGGCAGGTCAGGCAGGTTGCAGGGCTGGCCCTGTGTGTGATGGCTCTGCTGCTGTGGGTGGAGGAAGTAGCTCAAGGGGTTCTGCTGCAGGGTGTGGGGCGGCTGGAAAATGCGCTGCGTTGGAGCCCCAGGCACCAGCTCAGGACCTTGCATCTGTCAGGAGACACAAATCTGAGCAGTCAGACCTGCCCCATCACCCAGCTGTCCCTCTCTTGCTGCAGGGCTGATGCTGAGACTCATCCTCAGGAGTGTCTGCACCACGTCCTAAACTTGAAGGTGTCAACTGTGTCCCTCAGGATGCTGCTCCTGTCACCAAAACCAACAATGCCTGGAGAGCACAGAAGGGAAGCAGGACCCATCTGCCCTAACAGGCTCACGAGGAGCCCAGCAGAAATAGAGACCTCCAAAAGCTACTTGGGTGTAAGGTACAATCTGCAGGATGTGCAACTTTGATCTTTCCTGTGAGAAGAACTTCAGACACCCAAGGAAGAGGTCCTAGAGTAACCATGTACCCACTCACAGCTGGTACCTCAAAGACCTGGACTTGGTGTTTCACCCCCTGTTAAAGGCACTGTGTCAAACTCCGATTTACTGTGGCCCTGGAGCTATTTATGTGTTCCAGTATCATCATTCTGCTGCCCACACTGCAAGGCCTCAGGACTGCAGTGCAGCCCATGAGGACACACACCCAAAGCAGGTACAGTTCATGCCCACATTTGCTGACAACAGCGATTCATTTCTCACTCTAAATCCAGTCCTGCTGTGTGGCTGCTTTCAGCTGAACCTACTCCTCTTGCTTTCTTCTCTACTATCTTTGTCTGGAGAACTGTAACTGAACCTCTGCCACCCAGGCTTGGAGAGTGTGTTACTGATGAATTATTACTTTCAACAAGCCCTCTCCTTGGCAGTGTCACTAGCTCAGCATATACTGATGTAAACTGTGTGCTGAGAAACCAAAATCACCTTGTCCAGTGAAATACCCATTTATTAAAAGAAAGCTGTGACACCAGCTGATAAAATGTATATATGTTTTCCAAAGAGCTTCTCTCTTATCATTTTTCATGACTACAGCTAGTTTCCCACCAGAGCTCCTCTGGATGAAAAGCTGTGTTTGAAAAACAGGTATTTCTTCTGTACACTGTGTGATAACAGTTTGTTGGAAAATACGGTCTTGAGTGGGTGCAGAGTCAGCCTAGAAAGGCTGAGCACCTGGCTACGTGGAGATACAATGGGAATGGAGATGTGCAAAGGCACTGCCCAGGTTTCATCAGCCACATAAGCCGCATTTCTTCAAAAAACCCCAACCCATCCCCAAGCCATCCCTGGGCCTCCTCAGAAACCTGCTTCTGTTCCGATACCTGAAGGTAGAGGCGGTGCTGCTGAACCTGCTGCTGTGGCCACTGGTGCAGATGAACTGATGTGCTGGCCTGGTGAGATGTGAAGCTGGTGTGTGGGATCATTAGAGATGGGGAGAAGATGGGCGGCGGGGCTGCAGGTCGGACGGTGCTGCAGGTGGCTGGCTGCACATGTGGGGGAGGCAGGGTCTGCTGCTCTGCAACAAACCTGCCACAAGGAGGAAAGCCAGGCGTGAGAACCCACACCCAGACCCACCATTAGAATGGTCACTGGGGAGCCCAGCTGCTGCAGGAACCAGCCTGGAGCAGGGCTGGACAAAGCATGCAGACCCTGCTGACAGGAGCCCCCTGATTCCCCTCTGCCAACAAAGCACGGACTGGAACTGCTGAAAATTAAGGTTTACAAGGTTGTACATTTTCTCTATGTCTTGGACAAGCACTTTATGCTTTGCAAAAGCCAGAAAATGGTTAATATTTTTTTTCAACACACTTTATTTATCATAGAGTTCTTTGCAATTAAAAATATTCTCATTTTTCTCCTAACTGGCTGAACACTTGTTTCATTTCAGACTGAGACTGTTTGTGTTTGTGTGACCAGGTTTAAGTTTTTCCATGTCTTTTTTCAGTGCCATAAAGTGTCCTGCTAAGACACTGCAGGAAAATAAGGGCCAGCAGAGACTCACTTTCCTTGCTGCCTGCTGGCACTGCTCAGCATGGGCTGGCAACTGCTGTTGGCTGTGGGCATCATGGCTTGGATGGACTGATCCAACAGCATCCTGTGGTGGAAGGAAAGCAGAGGATGGTCAGGGAAGGGAGAGGTCTGATGTCCAAGGTCCTGTCAGTCTCCAGAAACAACTCCTTGAAAATCCTCCATGAAAGCAGGTAAACCACTACCTTGAAAAGAAGCGAATGAAATAGCATGCTTCTTATCACCTCACATCTCTCCTGTCAATACATGCTGGATTTGGATTGTTGAGACTGGAGAAGAGAAGGCTCCAGGGACATCTTATAGCACCTTCCAGTACCTAAAGGGGCTAAGAGAGAGCAGGAGAGGGACTTTTGACAAGGGCATGGAGTGAGAGGACAAGGTGGAATGACTTTAAACTGACAGAGGGCAGGGTTAGTTTAATTTTTGGAAATACAGAGAGAAGAGAATTTATGGCCCCTGATGATACAGAATGATGTGCACAGCAACCTGCCTGCCTGCACGCTGGGTTCACCCCTGCAGAGGAAACATCATTATGCTGGCCGTGGCATCCCGAGCCCAGCCAGGCCTGCCCTCCTTGCTGCCCAAGTACTGCTGTTTTCTGACACTGCCCCCAGGATGGTCCCAGCAGGGCTGTGGGTACCTGAGGCTCTTGTCCTGGCTGTAGTCAGCTGGTGGTTGCCTCTCGCTGCTGTCAGTCGGCGTCTGTGCAGCCACGGTGATGGGGTGTGTTTGGGACAACACCATGGGGTTGTTGTAGAAGGGCAGTGAAATGCTCGCCTGCCCTGGCACACACGTTTGCTGGCCTTGGCTTCCTCTGGTTGGGTGCTGCTGTTTCTGCTGCTGTACCTGAAAGCACCACCTAAGTTTTAAAGCTCCCTAATGGAAGGATAAAATAACCACTGACACCGGGAAGGTGGGAAAAGGAGAAGGAACTATAGGATATTGTCCCTGAACATAACAGTAGGAACAGGATATCTGTTCAAGACCTCTAACCCATTTGCATTATTGTCCCTGCAGGGCAGGTGATGGCATCCCCAGACAGACTTTTGAGAAATGAGAGTACAAGGGTAAGGGCACAAAAGGCTTGAGAAAGAAGAAAACAGCTTAAGAGGGGAAGGGCAAATCAGAAGTCTACAAGGAAAGCCTCATCTGTCCTTTAAAGCAGCGGTTTTGGCCTTGCCTTTTTTGTTTATGAACAACTCAAGTCTTTCCCATCTTCATAGAGGATTTAGGTCTAGTGATGACAAAATTGTTTTTTCAAAGCTGCCTTCCAAGACTCCTCAGGCAAATCAAAATAAATCTCTTAAAATGATACCCGCTCCTACGTTATGAAACCACAACTCTCACTGGCTATGAATGAGCACTATGTTGATGAGAGCCCAGAGCTCCCATTCCCTTCCTCCCCAGTCACCAGGAGGGCTCCAGCTGTCTCTGGGGTTTCAATGCTTTTTGGCTACCTGGCTTTTATTTTTACAGTTGAGTGACATTGTTCACAACTGCCTCCTGACACAAATTCCTTAAAGCCAGCTATGCAGTAAAGCCAGTACAGAGGGGATGATGCATGGGACCATGGGGAGGAGTGACATGGCAGACAAGTATTTAGAAGCTGGGAAAGGGGATGACGAAGCCAGTGAAGCAGCGTTACCTGGGGGGCTGTGCCACAGGTGTCCCTGAGGAATGGGTGCGGTGACAGCAGGTGGGTGCTGCAGTAGTGCTTCATCCCCATGAGGGCTGTCTGCTGAGACTTCTTGGCTGTGGTCTGCCTGGGCGTCCCCTGTGGCGGTGGCCTCTGGGGGCTCGGCTGCTGCACGGTGTTAAAGACGACAGGAACTGGCTGCTGCATCAGCATCTTTAAGTGAAAGAAGCACAGGAATTGTTGGTTGCACTGCCTGGCAGAAATAACGCAGCAGCAGCAGCACAATCTCTAAATCCAGGGGCAAAATCAACCATGAGTAACAGAAAATCAAATGTTAGCTTGTGTCAAATATTTATTCAGAGCCAGGACCATTGTGCCTGCTGTGTTTTACAGGAGTGGCAGTGGGGATCCAGTAGCACTAACCAGACACGCAATCACCAAGCTTTTAATGCACGGGAAACTTTGAGTTAATTTGGGATTGTTTTTCTCTAGATCACAGAAATTACTGATTCAATACTCAGCCAGATATTGATGTCACTATTCTCTCGGGAAACACCACTCCCACATCTGAAACCAAGCTACCAGTTTCTCAAGAGTTCATTCCCGAATGCTTTTGCCACAGACAATTTTGTTACAGCTCTGTGTGCCCAAAAGAAAAGCAAATGGCTGATGAGTTTGGGAGCACCAGGGCACCAGGTACCTGCAGGTTGGAGTCTTGCACGAGCTGGAGCTGTTCCTTGATGACATGGAGCTCCTCTTGCTGTGTTTTGATGTCAGCTTGCAGTATGCGAGTCCTCTCCTCCAGCTGCTCTTTCAGCTGGTGCATCATCCCCAGCTGGGTGGGGAAATGGTACACGGCCTGCAGAGAATAGAGAAAAAGGACCACACAGTAGGACCAGTCCTGCTACTCATATCCACAGCAATGCTGGGTTCAGAAACACGACTGCTTTTCAGCTTTTGCCATAAAAAATATCATGCAGACAAAAAATGGTAATTGCATATTTAACCAAAGTGCCACTGAAGTTCCAGAGCAGCAGCACATCTGGCTCACATGCCTCCCTCCAGGTGTTGTCTGCATGAAATTATGAAATTATAATGAATAAATTTCTTCGTGAAGTGTCTGTGACTATCCTGTCCCCTCAGAATAACATCCTGCTGGTTTGGGCCCACATGTGTTTTGTGACAGATACTGCATCCAAACCCTTGCCACACCTCCTGGCTGGGCTTTCAGTTGTGCTGCTAATGATACTTGGCAGATGCCAGGCCCAAGTAAGGCTGCAGTCCCACCTGGGGATCCATGCTTCACACCTACACTGGCCATTTTCAATCTCTGTTTTATAGTCCGAACATTTACTGCACCGACATCAAAGCCTTGTAAGGACAGACCTTGTCATTAAAGTTTATTTTTCTTGGGGTTTTTGTTTTCTTTTCTTTTTCTGGCCTAACTCAAACCTTCCATGACATCCCCTTCCTCTACCAAAACTCTTCAGGATTGAAATAGCCTGTAGGTAGCTGCTAGAGATTCAGGGAGAAGCCTTCAGCAGCTCACAATGCTTTTGACAAGTGTAAACCCTCTCCTATGCTATTTCTTTGGGTGTCCCAGCTGCTTTCTCTGCTCGCTGAAATAAGTGGTTGCAATAAAGTTGCTGCAGGTAAATCTCAGCAACAGAAAGGGCACAGAAGCCCTGTCTGCAGTCTGGGATGAGCCAGCAGTGACATGAGGGCAGTGAACCAAAGCCTCCTAAGCTGCCCTGCTGACAGGACAGTGTCCAGCTGGCACCACAGGGCACTGCCAGCTGAGCCACGGGGTGCTGACAGAGGAGAAATGAAAACTTTGCCTTACTGCAGGTCCATGGCACCTCCAGTGCAGAGCTGCTGCTTTACCAGCTCATACCAGCGATGAACAAGTGCAGGAACTGGGCAAGTGAGATTGGAGATCTGAGGATAAGTCTGAAGGGAGAATTTAGGCTCCCGCATGCCCCTGATACTTTAGAGTCCTTGGTGTCAGCACCCATTTTGGAGAAAGGCCATCTCATATGTACAAACCCCTAGAAAAGAGGGCTGGTGGTGTGAAAAGGCATTTGGCCTGAGGAGCAAACTGAATCCTGACAGAAGGCAGAAGAGGAGCCTCTAGCATCTCTCCACTGGCTCTGCCAGCCGGTGGCACTCCCCAGGAAGTCCCAGCACACTCAGAGTGTGGGATCCAGTGTTGGGAAAGATGAATCAGGAAAACCTTATAAATATGATTGCCTAGCAAAAAATTTTGAGAATATGGAAACCATAAGTGAGATTGAAAGGAAAGCCATCTTTGAGATACCAAACCTTAGTTACTAAATAACTAGAAGACAATAGGATGGTCATCTGACAGTAATCCCCTCTTGATAGAACAATGCCTTCTGCTGGAGAGCAGGTCTAAAGGTCAGAGAAGACCCTGCTAGCTTGGCAGAAGGGGTGCAAAGAGTAGTTTAAAGTGTCACACAGTACGGTAATGTAATTATTCTTACAGGCTGTATGCAAATGCTATAGGATTGGTATCTTGTATTGGTTAGTGGAAATCAGAATATTCAACACAGATTTATTGTATTGTAACGGGAACTTCACTCTCTTAGTTCTTAGCTCTTGCTCTTCCTCTCAGCTCTTACCTTTTACCTCTTTACCTTCCCTCTCTTACCACCCTCTTACCCTTGCTCTGTTACTCTTTACTTTCTCACTGCCCTGCTCCGAGCTGCAGCTCCAAGCAGGGCCCTTTCACCCACACCCTTTAGCAACAAACCACAAGTTCCAAGACCTGGCTTTAGAGACCTCTCAGTTTGTCCTGATGTCCAACCTGCCATCTACATCCCCATAACAGCCTCCTGCAGTTCAGCCTCTCTGAGGGTGAGATCAATGCTTGTTTTTCTCATTTCACTACGGCCTCAGGAGGCTCTTGCTCCTCAGGACCACTGACCTGAGCACTCCCGACTGCTGCCAGCCGCAGGGCTGCCTTCTCCACCGGAGCCCCCGGCACTGACGGCCGGGTGGGAGTGCTGGTGTCCGTGTGCCGCATGGATGACGTGGCTGCAAAAGAGACATTCACTGTGATAGAGCCTGGGTACCCTGGCTAAGCTTGGAATCCACGTATTCAGATGGGTAGTGACCCAAACAGTGCCAAAGCGGGTCCTCAAGCTGCCCCTCTATGGGTAGTTTGGCTCTCTTCCCCTCTATGGTCCCTCTGGCTCCCCACCTGACTTGCTGGGTTCCCTCCTGATGCTCACCCCCTATTCAGCCTGCCCTCCATGGGTGTATCCAGATGAGATCCCCACTCTCTCCATGGCAAGTATCTCAACAAAAATCCCCTGAGTTTCCTACCCACGGCCCCACACAGGGCACTGCAGTCATCTTGCTGCCTCCCCAGGGTAAGGAGGGCACTGATGGGAGCTGGGATGAAGCTGCCAGCAAGGCAGGCATCCTTCTCTGCTCCTTCTGCAGGGATTTCACATGATAGACCCCCTAATAAAATTATGTTAGCCAACACAAAACTTTTGTCAGTGAGCTTGGCTCAATCAAGCTAGTGAGTCACCGCTTCTCCCCAAAACCACAGCAAAAAGCCATGAGCCTCAGCTGGTGACAAGCCAGGGGAAATCTGCTGTCACACAGGTGGTGGGTTAAGAGGGAGGAGACAGCTGGTGGCTGTGGTTTGTTGCTGCTCTGTGACTTGTCATGGCACGGTATGTTGGTTCCAATGCTGAGCATTCCCCTCCCACCCCCGACTTGGTCACTTCCAGCCAAACCCCAGTATTTTGGAGGCTGCTCTGCCCTCCAGCCCACTGCCTGTACCCAGGGCTGCCCCAGCACCTACAGGTGGAGTCGGACAGGGTGGTGTGCGAGGAGCGCCGGGAGCTATGCGATGACAGGGACACTCCCTCCCGGCTGGCATCCTGGCTGCTGCCACACTGCCTCACATCCAGGTAGCTGCTGTGGCTCTGCAGGGAGCGAAGCACAAACAGTGAGATCATCAACAGGAGGGAATGGCTCTGCAAGGCACCTCTACCTCGCTGAGCCATCGTCTGCAGACAAACCCAGCAGGCTGAGTGCACAGCACTGAGGCACCACACCACCAAACGCTGCTTGCTCTGTCCCTCTTCGTTCACCCAAAAGCATTCAAGCACACAGGACCCTCACACTCATGCCCTGGGCACCCCTCTGATGGCAGCAACAGCAGTGGAGGATTGCCCCTCCACGGGGATTGCTGCCCATGGCCTGCACTCTGGTGTGCCAACCTCCTTCTCCCCTGCCACAAAGCTGTGGGCAACAGGAAATGAGCTTTTGTCATCAGCCTCTTGCTTCCTGAGCTCTTCGGGGATGTCACAGCCAGCTGGCTGTGGTGCACTGGGGAGTGGTGGCAGGGGGAAAAAATGAAGGAGGCAGGAGGTGGCTACCTGGGGAATAGTTTCATCCATGGAAGAGATGGAGAGAGACAACTGGGAAGGGACAGGGAGGAGTGGCATGGGGACATCAGCCCAAGAGGACCTACAGCAAATATCTCCTGAAGGGGACAGGTACTGGGCAGCGCTAAAAGCTGCAATCCCACTCACCGCTCCAGCAGCCTGCTCTGGGCAGGAGCTGGGCAGAAGTGGGGAACAGCCTGAGCTCCCATTAAATAATGTCTGAAAGACAATGAGGCTGAGCAAATGACAACTACACAACAACCCACTTGAAATGATTTTGATTGCTGGTCTTATTTGTAAACTACCAAGAGGAGAAACTCAAAATCAGTGAAAATTACCCTGTTACTTGGGCTGATGTGTGGTGATGCCAGACTGACTCAAGCCAGGGAAGTTATTGCTCATGGAAGTTATGCGTCACAATCCTACACTTGATGTGATCCAGCAACTGAAATCTAGGTAAGTGTTTTCCCTTGCCATCCCACCTTCATCTTAGTATCAGTGATGAGCTGGCACAAGTAAAACAGTGCCCTGTGGTACTGCCCTAGTCTTGGATCCTCTGTGCCTCACTAAGGGTGACAGGTACAGCAATCTGGCCTCTGGCTCCAGCTCTACTTCTCTGCTTCTGAGCCGAGGCAGTTTAACCTGTTTGCATCATGGTCTCACAAAGATTACAGGAACCAGAACAGAGCAATGCAACTGCTGAATTCACAGTTACTGTGAAATCAGAGAATACTCGGTGTTAAAGATCATCTAGTTCCAATCCCCCTGCTATGGGCAGGGACATATTTCACTAGATCAGGCGGTTCAAAGCTCATCCAGCCTGTCCTGAACCAACATGGACAATTTGGAGCCATGCAGAGGAAAGCTTCTCAGGGCCTGCCTGAATCATGACCCAGTTCGAGGCTTGGAATGAGATGGCAGTAAAGGAAACGGAGAAGAAAGAACAGATATTTCCCTACAATTGTAAGCTATTACTCAGTTTGCTTTAAACATCTCATTTAACTGTGAAGGAACATGGTACCTTTAAAGAAGATGATGCCAGTTCAATTGATGACTCTTCGAGACCAAGATCTCGCCTTCTCTCAGCCCGAACTTCTGCATAACTTAAAAAACCCAAAATAAAAAAGCCAGAAATTATTTTACAGCTTCTGTGCAGGTAAACTGCCACAAGAAGTGAACACTCATTTTCTAACCTAACGATGATGAACAAGAATCCTGTTTTTGGCATGGCAGTTCAGTGATCTCTATGCCAGTGCCTCAGGCAGGATGGGGTCATGTCCCTCCTTCTGGGGGTGCACAGAAATGTGCAGGCATCAGAGTTAACATCCTGCACTCCAGTGGAAGCTCCAAATACAAACAGGCTGCTACACAGGTGCAATGTGAAAGGCATGAACCCCTGTAAGGTGCCTCTGAAAGTGTGTATTTTCTTTCCTTACTTTTTTCCCTCTGAAATAATGAAATATTTACAATAACAAATGCCACATGATTCACCACTGGGATAAAGTGGAGAGGATATTTCAAAGACTCCCTGAGTGCTCATGGATCATGAGCACTGAGAGGTGCCAGACTTCAGGGTGATGAAATATTAATGAACTGCAACCTTTGTGGGAGGCAAGAGAAGTTGTGGAACCAACCTCACTCATATCATCCTGGCAATGAATTTTCCTGAAACAACATTTTAACTTGCATGCTTCAGTAACATATTTTAAGCCTTAACTATCTGAGACAGAATTGAACTTCAAAATCTATTTAGGACTACATCATTAGGCACAGGAAAAAGGAAGAAGAAACAAGTTCATGCACAATAAATTCAGTCCTTAAAGTGAAGCTAAATTCCCTGACGGATGGCAGAAGCAAGACAACTGAGAAGCAATCTCTCTGTCTAACATTTGCTGATGTAAACACTTCATATATAGTTTATACCACAGATCATAGAATCAGAATCCATAGAATTTGGGTTGAAAGTGACCTTAAAAATTATCTGGTTCCAAGCCCTCTACTGTGGACAGAATACCTTCCACTAGAATAGGTTGTTCAGGGCCCCAGCCAACCTGGCCTTGAATACTTCCAGGGATGGGGCTGCCACAGCTTCTCTGGACTTCCAGTGCTCACAGGGAAGAATTTCTATCTAAGATTTAATATAAACCGATCTCTCACAGTTTAAAGCCATTCCCCCTTACAACTCTGTAATTCCTTCTCAGCTCTCTTGGAGTTCCCTTGGGCCCTGGAAGAGGCTCTAAGGTCTCTCTGGAGCCTTCTCCAGCCTGAACAACCCCAGCACTCTTCCTGTCTTCAAAGGAGAGGTGCTCCAGACCTCGGAGCATCTTCATAGCCCTCCTCTGGCTCACTCCAACAGACCCATATATTTCACATTTACTAGTGTTTGCTCTTCCAGATGTTTGACAGAAAAAGAGGGAGACCAGAAACAAATTCATTCCTGACAGTAAAAAATACACAGTGAGCAATAAATTTACTCAAGTTAATAAAGCAAACCAGTGTGTCACTATTTTCTCAAGCCTTTCACAAAATACATTCTTACTTTTCACATAGGTTTTTTTGAGATGGCTGTGATAATCCAGCAGGTTCCTCTCCAGAAGATGCATTCACAGAACCTCCTACACATGCACTGCCTTCTAGCATGGGTTGCAACTCAGCACAAGCAGCTTCCCACTAGGGGGGGATCCAGGGCTGGATTTGGGTGAGGAATAAGGCCAGCAAGCCAGCAGCTAAGCCGGCTCAAGTCATAAATATTTAAAGCTCTGGTCAAAAGGTTTTGTAGGAATTATATGTTCTCATTCATGCCCAGAAAGATGTCTGATTCCAAACAGCTTTAATTCTTTCTATGGCCATGTCAGCACTAAGGACAAAAGGGGAATGTAACACACTGATAGATTTGGCCAAAGGTGGCTTCCAGGCTTTTAGCTCAAAAAAAAAAAAAGAAAGAGAAAGAAGTAGATAGGTAAATAAAACACATAATAAAACACATAAACACATATTCCTTGTCAGAATAGTTTCATGGAATTACGTATCATTTTAGTGTGTAGGTGCAGCAAATATTTAGCTAACATGAAACAGAACAAGGAAAAGCAATGGCTGAACACTGAGATGTAACACACTGTGAAGAGTTTGGTGCTTGCTCCTACCTAACGACCAGATGAGTGCAAACTATGAACTCGGGTTTGGAGTTCCACTGGTGGTAGGTGATGTAGTAGTGTGTCTGCAGCCATATCCACTGCTGCCCTTTGGTCAGGAACCGATAGTAACAGGACTTTCCTTTTCCAAACTGCATCACTGTTTAACAAAAAGAGAAAGGAATTTATAGCCAACAGGGATTTTATGGTGCAAAGGTGATTAGAAAAACCATTCAGTCACACACCCCTTGCCCAGACTGGGACAGTGCTAAAATGGTTCTTGAGCTTTTTAAACAAGACAGATGATACACAGCCATGTACTCAGCTCTTGTTTGGGGTCATTCCTGCCGACTTTCAGGAGTGCCCTTTGCTATTTTGAGTTTTTTCTTATAACTGGTATAACTATATAACTAGCTACATTCTTAAAACTTATGGGGTCCCTGAAATAAGCATAGATAACATTAATTAAACAAATTATTTGCCTTTCATAAGTACATGAGAATGCATTTCAAAGACTGATGATATGAAGTAAGAATCCTAATAATAGCAAAAACCAAGAAGATAGTGGAATTTTAACTGAGAGTTTTCTTCCAAAACCTGGCCTACTCCAACCCAGTATGTATTATCAAGCTGTGTCCAGAAAACTCTCAGGTGCTGTAATATAACTGCAAAATAATGAGGGGAACTATGTTAAATAACCACACTAATTGTTCCAGACTGCTGGGAGTACAAGATGAAACATGCTCACTTGAAGTATCCACAATTAATGTAAAGTAAAATACAAACTTGGTTTAAACAAACCCATTTCACTTGACAGTAGGCAAGATGCCTGCCCAAAGTGTCAATGTGACAAACAGGAATTTAGCAAGCCACACTAACCCAACTGGTTACTCGCCTGCACACCTCTATTTTGTTAAAATATCAGGAATGCCTTCTTTAGTGATCCCATTAACAGTGATGGGCTTCAGATGAAGCAGAGATTTTCTGGCTAACAGGCTGGGGGATCCCTCAGTTCCCAGTCCTGGCAGACTTGTCCTGAAGCAACTTCTCTAAGTCACTTTGCCAGCACTTTACTTTGTTTCCCTGTGCAGTAAAATGAAAAGATCCTTTCCTACAGGTGTGTTATACAAATATTCTTCTAATAGGCAAGATGAATGCCTGGATGATAGAGATGTAGAATATAAACCATAAACCTGAATGGTCTGACCCACTCTCAACACAGTTTGTGTCTATATCAAACTACACATGCATTACCAAAAGGCCACTGTCTGGTTAAGCATCTCACTTGTATCTGAATCATCTTTTAAGCAAACAGCACTAAGTAGTACTGTACTTGACAGCAGTTAAAATACCCTGTTAATATTCCCACCTACACTTTTGCTGCATTTGACACAACTTGTGCGTCCCCCTGTCACAGCTTCCTCTTTGTGCTCAGCCAGGCCACCCACTTCCCTGGCAGCTGCTGTACCAGTGCTTTGCCTGGACAGGGCAGAGAAGCCAGCAGGGAAGTGGAGCAGGGAAACTCAACACACAGAGAAGTGTGTCAAGAACTTTTCTACATTCTCTTCTACGTCCCTCAGCTCTTCATATATGTAAGTGGTAAAGGGTTTGTGGTAGAGATGAGGGTGGTTTGCAGCTCAGAGATGGGTTTTCTCCAGTGGGCTGTGGGGCTTCTTGGTGGAGTTTCTTAGTCCCAGCATCGTGCTGCTCTGTGTGTCAGAGCAATTACAGCATCCTGCTTGCTCCACTCTCTGGGGTGTCCTTTTTTCCTTTTGACAAAACACTCTCCTTTCAAGTGGAGACAGCAGAGAGACAGTGTCCCCAGCAAGAAACCTGTAAGTAATATTTCTTAGCAAAATACCTGATTACCTAGATGAATTTTACAAAGTATGTAGTTACTTTGCAGTGCTTGGCAATGCAAAACCGCCACAGGACACACATAACTCTGGCTCAATATCTCAGTCTGAAATGCACCCAATAAAATGGAAAAATCTGAGTCTTGGGGATAAAGCATGTCACATCTGGTAGGAACTGCACATGGATTAAGAGTAGGCATCTGCAGACACTTTCTGCCCTTCCTTACTTTAGCTCCAGCCCTCAGCAGGACATGGCTCTTCAGCACTGGTCTGCACTGCTGTGGAAATCACACGAGTTCTCCTTCTGCCCTGGTTCCAACAGGCCACACTATTTCTCCTTGTACAAAAATAAATCTCATGGACCTGTGGCATTCACATATTAGCCTGAACTTGACTCTTCTGCTTTGTTGTTTTCTTTTCAGGTCAACCAAACATGAGCCATCTTCACCCATAGGGAAACTTTCGTATGTAAAATAATTCTGAATCTCCAGAAGCAGTTTACTAATGAGTAAATGAAGTTCATCTAATTGTACAGGTAGGTGAACCAAATGATGCTCTCACGAGGTGTTTGGGTGAGCTGAGCCTCCTGGCTAACTCTGGAGCCCAGGGAAATGGCAAGACCCCATGAACTGTGACAAATCAACAAAACTCTCAAGGCAGACGGGGAATAGTTCTGAGTCCCAATCTTTTGATCTCATTTCACTCTGAGCCAACCTGTGCCCAAACAAAGTATCTGCCAATTTAGAAAAACTGCACAAAGAGTTCCTGATTTGAGTGGATTCTGCAGATTTCAACCTCCCAGGTAAGTGCCAGCTGGGACAGTCTGTCATGGGAAGGGAGAGTTCCCGCATGCCCCTGGAAGAAGAAGCCTTTTCCAATGACAGTAAAAGGTTTTGCACAAGTGACAAAGGAGATCAGAGACAGACACACTGCAGAGGCAGGGCAACTTACAGTGTTCATGGCACCTAGCAAGAAGCTCCAGGTCATCTGCATGGTAGTAATCATACCCTGACGTTCCCAGAACCTCAAAGGGTAAATATCCTATAATAGGTGGAGCCCTAGAAAGGAAGCAAAGGACAGAGCGTGAGCAGAAAACTTGACACTTTGACATCCTGGCAGATAAGCTGTGATACCAGCAACGAACACCTTGTTTATTCACTTGGCAGGGAGATCTGGAGTAGATTTTCATATAGACAGTGATGTATTTTCATATACAAACAAAAAAATGGACAGTGAGGGAGAGGTAAAAATTGAGAAAATGAAAAGGTGTGTGTTTACTGTTTCACAGCTATTCATTATGTGGGTGTAGAGAAAGGCATGTACATATGTGAGTGACTCAATTCATTAAGGATGCTTGTGAGACACAAGCTATGCCTGACCCTGCACATAACAACTTGGAGCTAGAGTAAAATTACTCAGTAGGTTGGATGTAAGTGTCATCTGGGTAGTAACTGTAGAAGAGAGAGTAAGTGGGAAGCTGCAGTGTGTGTCAGGACCAGTGTGGGGAAAAGTAATTGCTCCCCTGGAAATCTTGGGAAGCTATAGCCAACTGAACTTTCTGTGCTTGTAGTACACTGGTAGTAGCATAGGCATAGGGGTGATTTAGGGTTGTTTTTGCTTTGGGTGGTAGAGAACAAATTGATGAAGTATATAGATAGGCACATTGCCATGACTTAACTCACTATTCTGTTATCAGTTCTGGGTTTTCCTTTTTCTAGGCAAAACATTAGATTGTTTTAAAGAAAGTATCCTAACACAGCCTTCGCTGGAGCCTGGTAGCTTATGATTATGAAACAACACCGAAATGTGTGGAGAAAAGCACTACTTTGTCCCTGCTCCCTGTATTAGCCTATCACTATCCATCTCCCAGCGCTCAGGTACACTCCTGCCTGCACCACTCAAGCACTCAGAGAGGCAGGACCTGCGCTAATGTGGCTCCACCTGTTTGTTTTGGCTGCAGGATGTGCTGATAGTGTTCACCTGCCAAGTTCAGTGTGTTTCTCAGGAACAGGGCAAAATGGTAAACAACTCAAAACGGGGCAGGCTGAATGCAATGGTGGCCATCAAAGCTGCCTCTTCTGCTGCCCCTCTCCTGGTGAGCTGAGTGCTCTTAGGGAAGAAGCCCATGAAGTGGTGAAGGCTATGAGGAAAAAGTAATTTCAGTGTATTACATGTGGGTTTGGGTGGATCACTCCTGAGTTTTTTGGTTATTACCATGTGAAGCTCTCTCTTGGCTAAGCCACCCAGCTCCACGTTCGTCCTCTTGAGAGAGATGGCAGGCATAAGTTATTCAGCCACAGAGAGCCCAGGCAGGTCTTTCACCTCCCCACAGCTGTGGGCAGTCTGGCACCCAGTGGGAAAGGGGGGGACAAGGACGATCTGGGGATCTGCTCAACAGCAGCCCCGAGAGGAGCAAGGTGTGAGCAGGAGCTCCTGAGTCCCAGCACAAGGGGTTAGCTGGGAGAGCTGGGCCTCCACTTGACAGCAAATCCCTCAAAACGGTGTGTGCTGAGCACAGTGGTCTCTGCCACAATACAGCTTTATTTATTCCAGTAACTTTTCACAGCACTCTGTTCCTTTTCCTCATGTGACCCAGATTTCTCTTAAGGATGATAATATGTGTATTTATGAAAGTGTCTTTCCTTGCTGTCTCTTTGGCAGAATGCATCACTGTTTCTCCTGTTTCTGATGATACGCTTATATTCAAGACAATAATGTCTTTCAGATGCACATCAGATAAACATTTAAGATGATCAGGAAAGTATTATGCTTTCCTGAATATCACCAGAGCTCTTCATAAGAGAAAGCAACCACAAAATGCTCCTCATCTGTCATTTAACAAGGAGATGCCTTGTGGAGCAATTTAAAAGTGTCTTGTTAGCTTAAATTCCAGTCTTGAGATCTGCAACTTGCTGTGCAAATGGGAATGCACAGTCTTTAAGAGATCCTTTTGGGTGCACTTGTAATAAATAAAGGAAAAATAAGAACAGTACCACCGTGCAGAAGAGAAACAGATCATTATCAAAGTTTTTCTTCCTCTACACATATTTACATATAGACTCAGAATATAGATTTTTCCTATTTTTCTCATGTTCATTCAGATCTATGGAATGTTTTTATTGCATCTATTTTTACTCTGATTTAAATTGTGATCATGACAGCAAAGGTCCTGTTTCCAGCTCCTGGATTCCAGCTCCTCCAGATTCCTCTGCCCCTGCTGATGGCACACCTCAGTGTCAGGCAGCCTGTAGTGATGCAAATCAGCAAGAAACAGCAACATTTCCCAGTCCTGCAGATTTGTACTGGAGAGAGCTTGGAATCAGTGATTAAATGAGACAACTTCCACGATCTCCTGTTAATTTTTGGGTTTGAGCTCACTGCTTGCTTCTGAGTCAATCACAAACTCTGCCTCAACATCTGCATCATCTTAATTTCCTCTCAGTAACAATGGCTTCCTTGCTGGGGATATCAGCGGGACTGGAGTGTCTCCAAGTGCCCAGCACAGAGATTCCTCTCTGAGTCATAACCCAGATTCATCAAAAGACTCTTTGATAAGTTTCAAAGTAGCTTCTGGTCACCTTTTTCACAGGAGCTGCTGGGATACAGACCTGTGGAAAAGCAGCTCCTTTCATCAGTGACATGAGGGGCTTAGGGGTCTTTTACAAATCTTAACATTAATCAGCTGATTGTAAAAATGTGCATTATCAGACAGGCCAATTAAAGTCTAACAGCAAGATGTCATCTGAATTAATAATTATCTGACAGTCCCAAACCAAGCATTATCAACTGCAGGGCTGTGGCAGGGTCAGTTCCTCCATGCCTCAAGGTACGATGTGAAGCACACACTTGTGTTGCAGAAAAATGAAAGTTATTATGGATTTTTATTTGCTCTCTTTCTTGCTCTAAATGTGCAGATGGTATTTAGATTTATTTCCTCACCAATATTTTTTTCCTTGGAACCTTATTTACTAGCTTTCTGTTTTTAGTAATGACTACCTTTGCACAGCTCACAAGGGGAGGGATAATAAAAAGGGTAGGATTTTGCAATGTGCACATGCACATATGTCAAACACAGAGAAGTAAAAGAGCGAATAAAACCTGCCAGCTTCTTTTGAAGAAAATTAATCCTAAATTAAGTAGCTTAATAAACTGGTTCTAGTCTGTTTGATTCACAAAGCTGAACTCAAAGCCTACCATATTGCATTGTCAAAAACTAACCAACAATTAAATAATAAAATCCACTGTCTCTTTTATTTTATTTTGAGAAATTCTGTCATTTTTCAAGGTGAAAAGTCAAAAGTTTATTGACACATAAAAAGATTTACAAGGATTCCCGGAAGTTGTAGCTGTAAAACAGAGGAGCTAAACCAATACAGGGAATGTACTGGGGCCCACGCTGCTCACTTGCAATGGCTTATTATCCTGGTTAGGAGATTTGACATTTTTCTAAACATTTTCCATGGCTTCTTACTAGCCTACGATATTGAAAATAGTGAAACCTTTATGGATGCCTAATAGCTAAGGTCAGAGTACAGCTACTTAATAAGTTGCATTTAATTAGAACTATTCCATTTGGGATCTCAGGCAATAGGTATACAAAGTTTTCTATTTTTAAACTACAGCTTATTTATTCTTCAGTGACTAAACCCAAATCTCTTACCTGTGGTCCAAAAATAGAAACTTCCATTCTAAACTATGCCTTGATGTAAATTCTTCACATGGCTCTTCAATGTTGCAGAGCTCCTGCAAAATAGCGGGCACATTCAGACATTTAATTCTACCAAATGACAAAAGGAGCCTGCTATCAACAACCTAGGATGTATCTTGTTGATACAATAAACCATAGCAAAATACAGTGCTTTTAAAGCACTTGACTTATTTTCCTCTAAGGAATGTGTAAGACTTGTTCTAGAGATGCAGGGACTGATGAAAAATGGTTGAATATTTACCTTGAGCTGAATTTCAGAGCTAGGATAAATAGACACAGTCTCATGTTGCATTCTCTAGGCAAAATTCCCGAGCTTTTTGCAAATACTGGTATTTGAATATGTATGACAGTATCTCCAGGTCCAGCCTCTAACTGAGCTGGCTTATACTTTTTGAGCAAGCAGCACCTAGGGTTGTTATCCCTGTCATCAGTGCACAGTGCCATGGGACATTTACAGACCAGCAAGAAGAGGCCATGACACATGTTTTCAATGTTTCAAGATGCAGATGGCTTCCTTATACAAAGGAGTGGTGGATGCACGTCTTTGAAGGCTGCAATTCCCAGGTGGTGTAGCGGTCACCTTGTCCTGGAGCTTCCCAGGCTGCCCCCTCCAAGTCAACCCATCACAAAATCATCTGTTCTCCAAAGCAGCTCCCACTTTATACCTTACCATCCCAAAATACGTATTTATGTTATCTCCCACTGCCAGTACAGCCATGTCCTCTCTCCTCTACTAACCCTGTGCACAGGTTACCTGTGCTGCTGACCCTGCTCCAGCTGCACAGAGCTCACCTTTAAGAACTGCGGCGTGACAAGACGAACAGTTGCTACCAGGCAAATCTGCTCCTCCGTGGCTGACCTGAAAGCTCGTGCAATAGCTGACTCAAAGCCATTACAGGAGGGTGTAGGCACTAGAAACAACCAGACAATTTATTTAAGAAGAGGAGGAAGGAGAGCTTTCTTCTCATGTTTAGACAGGTATGGCGACTGATGAAACCCAAGCAACAAACTCCTCCCCACAGGGTGATGCCACGCTGATCCACGCTGATGTTATTTAAAGCACGACCCTTTAGGCTCCAGCTGCAACCACCTACTTGTGGTGTGCAGGGGAGCTTTGTAAGACAGCTCCGAGCAGCTCCCAGTGTCCAGTTGCAGTCTCCAGGCCAAACATTTGCATGATTCAGGATTTTACAGGCACCTCAAAGTACTTAGTCTCTGTAAAGTGTCATTTCACTGCCACAAGTGAAACAGAATACCAGATTTTACCGGCTATTTGAATAAGTAGGCTGCTTTAAAATGGGCAGTGGGTCAAACAGAGGCATTTTCAGTGTGATATCAGCTTTAGGCACAACATGTAGGAGAACACACTCTCCTGATCAACAAGCTCCCCACCAAATATACGAAAAATATATCCAATGTACACACAGCTCATTCCATCCCTGACAATCACAGGGCATTTTCAGCAGAAACAGAGCCTATAAGATGCTACAGATCAAGACAATTTAAAGGAAAGAGGTGGAGAGTCAAAGACAGGCTGGAACAATAACTTACCATGAGTAAAATATTTAAAATCCACTACAAATTTCACATATTCATACATCAGGGGTTCATTTGGATCTAAGCTGCCTCTTGCTAAATGGCAACAGAACTCTATTTGTTTTTCTGCTGAAATGAGAGAAAGAGAGGGATACACAGACAATGTTATTAGAAGTCTGCACTTTAGCTTGCTCACATATTTAATTTATCTAACCCTGCTGCTGTGCTATCCAAGCACCCCCTGCTTCTGGTACCCAGAAGTAAATATATAACTACTAGGAGCAGTTATCAGCTTTTTCTGCTTAAGGAAATGTATTCTCACCCTTATTTCCTCTCTTTGCAGTCACTCCAGTAAGCTGAAGTGAAGCCCTGGCTGTACTGGTCAGCAGGATTTTCCCCTGACTTCATGGATGCAGGATTTCATGCAAAGCAGTTACATGGTATTGCTAGAGTGTTCTACTCTGGCACTGCTCAGTGGGACCTAGACCCAAAGGGCACTGAACGCACCCTAAGCCTTTCCATTAACAGTGGAGGGCACTGTGCCAAGCTCCAATCCAGTTTTCTGATCCAAATCTGAATTCCATGGATCAGACCACACAGCCTTCAGCCAGAGGGAAACCACCCCTGGGCAGAGCATCATCTGACTGCTCAACTCCCACTGATGCTTATGGGGCAGCAGGGAAGGGAGCCCAGTGCTGCTTGGGGGCCTTGCCAAATCCACTGGGAAGGGGCTCAGCACAGGCTTTAGGAAATACAGGTGTTGGGAAGGTGCTGCTGCCTGCTCTGGTCCTGGGGACATTTTCTGTGGGAAAGGGACATGGGACAGCAGCCAGCAGTACAGATCCAGAGGGACTGTTCAGATGGAAAGCCTGTTGCTTAAGTTACATTAGGGCTTCTCCTGTGTCCTGAGACATGCAAGCTTCCCAAGGAGTAACAGCTCTGCCAAAACTGTTTGGGATTCATCCAAACTCTTTTTCCTTTGAGCTCTCACTTCTTTCTCAGGCTTAGTCTAACATCCACCTGGGGAAAAGCATCTACCATCCAAGGCACAAAACAGATGGTAAAACAAAGACTGTCCTAATCGAAGAGCAAGTACTGGGACCACATAGGAACATTATAGATGTGATGCACTAAAACCCACAAATGCAGCAAAACAGAAGCGGCAGGCAAGAGCACTAAACAGCTGGAGAGCTCTGTGCAGACTTCCCTGGGAGCTGTTTACCTTTGGCAAACTTCTCTGACCAACAGACAAGAGCAGAACTTACCATTTAGAAAATCAGCTGCAACAGGATCTGTCATGAGCACATGTGGAGAAAGGAGCTTGTACACCTCGCTCTGCTCCCCGTCAGGGAGAAAGTTTAATATATTTTGGTCCACCAAATCTGACTGATACAAAAGAATGCTTTGTCATGTTCAGCAGTACAGACTGACACAACCACATGCCTTTCCACCCCTCAGCAGAGCACAGATGCAGCCAGTCTGGCCTAAGACAAGGAAGCTCAGTCAATGTGCAGATGGATCTAGGGCAGAATATAACCCTTAGACTATTTTACCCCAGGATTACTACCTATTTGCAAAAGTCTGAATGAGTCCCAGAGGCTGCCCTTCAGTTCAGACAGATACAGGCTGGAGAAGAAATCCTGGTACCACAGGACATGATGAGAAGTGAAAAGTTCTTTTTGAAAGCTTGTCACAAAAGAGGGAGAGCTTCTCCAAACATCCTCCATTTGTCTTCTAGGCTGAACATCTGGCAAAATCAGCTTGACCTGCAAGTGACTCTGTGCTCACCAACCCACATCTCCTGACTAAGGGCTTCTACCAAAACATCAGCACAGATTTGTTCTCTGCATACATACATTCAGGTAACAGTGTGCTTGAATTTGCCCTCATACAGGGCATCCCTGGTGCTTCATGATTGGCACCAGACGAAGAGAAGAATGTTTTTGAGGAGCCAAGCTGAAATTTCTGCACCTGACAACTAAGAAGTTTCTGGATGTTCTAGAATTTTTCTATAAGTTTTCTAGAAATTCTCCCAGAAAATTCTGAGGCCACACATTTGTTACTAAACACTATGGGCTCAAAGTATAAAAACCCAATGTCATTTGAAGAGCATAGATTCAGATCTCAAATAATATTTACATTATCTAAGAAGAGCTTCAGCACGGATTTCACAACCGTAAGAATTTCCATTAACCTGGTGCATCAAACACCTCCCAGACCTTTAGATGTATAGCCAAGTGATGGGCTATGAGTACAGTGATTTTCCATAGTTGAGGTTTTTTAAAGCTAACTCAGACCCTGGGAGAGAATCTGTTATTCACAGGAACTTGAGAAACTGCACAAGAGTTTGTGGATTGACCTCCCACCCACAGTCAGTTGCCTCTTTGTTTGGACAAAATCAATGCCCAGCCCTGCACTGACTGATTTACATTTGAGGGGAATGAGCTTTCAATGTATTTCATGGTCAGAACTTACCGGTAAGTGTCCCAGCAGAGACGAAACACTATCAGATACATAAATAATAATCCCATCAGTGGTAAGAGCAATGAGAAAGCCATCTAGTGCCTAATGATAATAGGCAGGGAAAAAAAAAAGAAAAAAATCCAAAACAGAATTATGCAAAGGAAAAACTTAAAATATTTTAGACTAATTGATTCTTTAGTGATGCTTCTAGCAGCTTAAATTTAGCAGAAATTAATCCCAAAAATGACAGTTCAATGTGGAAAAATAAAAATTACACATGCTGTCTAATTCAACATTCTTTTTATATTCTTATTTTCTCATTCTCATTATTATTAAATTAACTTGTATTTTTCACCCAGTGAGTATTTATTTAACATGAAGCGAGACAGTGATGCCTAGAATTTCAACACCCACACAATCCTGCTGACTTCAGTCACTTCATTATGCGTTCTGAATTACACAACAGTTAACAAACTCAGGGTGTAAGGAGATGTCAGATATCATCATGGCAAGCCCAGCATTGCGGCTGGATAGATGGATGGATAAGCAGAGACAGAAAAAACTACACAATTATGTATTTTTAGCAGTTTATTGGCAATATGAAGAAGATTTAAAGCCTTATTTATTTTGCTTAAAGCACTGATTTGTAAGGCTAGTGACAAAACAATTTTAAGGCTTGTTTTTTTTCCCCTTTCTCATTTGCAGTGGTTTCTGTCCCAGAGTTAAAGTTCTCTGTCCCTTTTAAGTCACTGCCTGTGCTTTTCTCCTTGGATGTCATGTTCTCCCTATTTTTCACAATATTGCCTTGTACCATTTAGGCAGTGTCTGTCCTTATTCTTCTCTAACATCAAGATCTAGGAGGTTTAATAGTGGCTGAGCACTGTGCACAAAGCCAGCTCTTCCGAAGATATTGTTATGCTGCTCTGCAGCTTAGCTATGGGAGCCAAAGATTCAGCATCTCCCCCACCTCACTGCCAGACTCTGCCTTTGCTCAGATTGAGTGCTCTCTGGACAAATCCCACTGACTTTAAGCGAACTGTTCAATGCTCTACCAGAGTCCAGCAGCTATTACAGGTCTTCCCCACCACTTTCAGTCTAAGGGGGCAATTTGTTTTGATTCAGCTGTAACGAGCTAGCTTGTTTGGCAAGAGAGATTCCCAGAAAGAATGAACAGACTTTTCCAGGGAGGTGAGTCATGACATCCTGATGAAAAGGAATAACTAAGACACAGCAGCACCTCCTAGCTCCTGCCCAGCATACACCCTTATTTTGGTGGGGCAAGAGCAGCAGCTGCCCACGCAGCTGAAGAGATGTTCCCGCTGGAGGAGCATGCAGCACAAACCCAGAGCCACAGCCCTAAGAGGGGAGAAATGTAGGCTGGGGGGATGTTTCTAGATCGGCAAAGCATTTTAGAGGTGGGAGTGTAAGAGCAGTTTTCTGAATGCACTTAAAGGCAATTCAAGCAGAAGAGGCAGCACTCCCATCAAGAGGACAGCAGTGCACAGCCAGCAGCTGCAGAGGCAGCACAGGCTAATGGGCTGTGGGAGGAAGAGAGCTGCTCTGTCTTTTTCAGGTCCTTTCAAGTTTTTCCTAAAACCGTCAGCTTTCATGGCTCTCCTGAGAAAAGGAAATTCTCTTTTCCTCTCTCACCAGGCCAAATCTGGGCCAAATCAGTCTTGACTGCCAAAGGAAAAGCCATTTATCTTTAAGGGAAAGCAATCTTATTTTTAATTCTGTGTCTGTAAAGCATTTAGTACAATACTGGTTTGTATTGTATGTGTCAGCAGAGTAAAAATCATTAACACTGGGACCTATAGGTGAAAACGAACTGTACATCCCTGAACTACTCCACTGAACTTATTTCTCACTAATCTATTTAATTTCTTCTTACCTCTAACATCAACTGGGTGAACTCCTCGTTGCTAAGAAATGAAGGCTTCCAGTCTTGTCTAATCTGACAGGCCTCTGTCTGTGCTGTGATTTCTTAAAGAGAAAATATCAAAAAAGCAACATGACTCAGGCTACTGGGATTTTTTTTTCATTTTCAAGTAACATTAGATTTCTTTAAAGAGGCTGTTAGAGGAATCATCCTCATTATCATTCTTCACACAAAGCCTTCTTGCATGCAACAGTCATTTTCCACACCACCATGATGCAAATGCATTAGAAATCAAGAAAGGGAAATGGAGACATTTTGAGTGGCCTGAAGATAACCTTAAAAAAATAAGATCAACAGGCTAATTAAAATAGTAGAGCAAAGGGTGTCTGCAATTCTGGATCTGTTTCACAAGCTGCTCTTGTGAGTGCCCAAGCAGCAGGACAGGCTTATCATATCCTAATCCAAGAGACCTGGCAAGATGGCACTGAATCCCCTCTCTCCTGACTTTTGAAATGGGTACTGTTCCTCAGCTTTTCCCTCCCCATGTTTTGTTTGAGGTGCACAAAGCAGGCCAGGGGATGTGGAGGCCAATGAGGGTAATGTGTGTCCACAGTAAAAAGCATACAGCACTGCATATTTTCAAATCTATGTTTAACTGGTCAGCAATGTATTCAGCTCTAGCCCATCTCCTGAGGCCAACAGCTGTGCTTTATTCTGCCCCACACTTGGGCTCATGTCCTCTCTGGGTGGCTGAGATGCTCGGGAGGAACAGTTTGCATTTTCTGAGTGGAAACTGGCTGTTGGGCAGATGCAGAGCCAGCACCCTCCGTACCTTTCTGTTTCTGTAGGAAGTCAATGGTCCTTTGCAGTATTGTGGACTTGTCCATCTTGAGAGGGTGGCCGTAGCCCTGCAGCATCGTGCAAAGCTCTTTAATGAGGACATTGAACTGGTCTCTCCTCTTTTTCTCAGATTTGTTGCGTGATGCCCTGGGAGACAAAAACATAAACACCACTAAGCAGAATGAAGGACCTACAGCACAAACCAGGGTGAGGTGATCTACCCTGCCCCAGCAAAACATTTTAAATACAAGAATCTAAACTCCGTGGATAATGTTTATTTGTTTAAAATTGGGTTTGTATACAAAGATTTTGCTGATGCTTAGAGCAAGACTGAAGTCACCAGCACAAGGAACACCTGAAGGTAACACATATTTGGGTTCATTTGGGAAAGACCATATCCTTACATACATTTCAGCAGCAGTTCCCACTGTTTCAAAAGCACCGATAGTGAAGGTGTTATGGAAGAAATTCCTCCAGTAAGAGAAAAGTATGCTCATGCATGTTCATGTTTCACTCATTTAATTTTTATTAATTTTGTTTTGCAATTAGTACACACATATACAAACATAAAAATGTGAAGGATTTCTCTGATTTGCACTTGCAAAAGGAGCTTATCATGAGACATCACTATGCAGAGGCAACTGAACTGCAGAATAAAATCTTGTACGTGGTCTTGAAGATCTGCTGCTGTGATATATGAAACGGGGAATGTTAAGTCTGGCTGCAGAACTACAACTGTTTTCAGTTTTCAGTTCACAAATTAAGAATATTTATTAGGCTTTCCCCCTCCATAAAAACAATAAATGAGAAAGCAAATCCATTCAGTTTCTTCCAAATTGTTCTTTCCAATGTTTATATCTGAGATAACACTTTTCATACAATCTCTTCCAGTAGTCATTAATTTGCTTTACAAGTGTATTCATGATGATACATACTTCCTGTGATCTAGACTGAGGGTGGTATGCAGAAAGCATTTCCATTCATATCCAGGATGGCATTTGGATGTTCTCAGATCCAGCATTTATGTTCACAGCCATCTCTGTTTTGGCACTCATGTACAGTGACTAAATAGAACTGAGCCAAGTGCTTCTGTGACAGGAGACTAACTCAGACCTGTGTTAAAGCACGACTGCTAAGTGAACTCTATCCCAGGTGGGCAGTACTTGGCTTGGTGCCAATAAAAATCACAGGTTAGGAATCCTGCTTCAAGATAATAAATAGCCATGGGATAGCATGAGATCCTGAGGGCACAACAGTGTAATTTAAGGACCACTCCCCCCTCATTGTAGGGGTGGCTGAACTCTGTGAGAAGCCTGAACTGTGACTTAAATTATGCTGCTTGTGGTGAGCTATACACAGCCTGTAAACTGTTTGGTAGCTTTGCCTCTGACATCAGCGGACTCAAGTTGCTGTCAAGCACTGGATAACACAACATTTACCATACAGCTCCAGGATTACATACTGTCATACCTCTTTGCCCTGTCCTTCTCATCTTCATCCATCAGTTCGTTTACACAACACAGGGCTCTGCAAGGAGAAGACAGAAGTACTTACTGAGACATATTCCCTGATCTTGCTAAGAATGTCAAAAAATGGGGCATAGTGCTTTGTACTTAAAGACCTCCTGGATGTTTCAATCTTCCCTTTCCCAAATTCCACTCTTGGTATATCTTTCCTTGTTTGTTCAGTCAGCTACTGAGGCACGAGAAGTGAGACTGCTGCTACATGCCCAAACATCCAGCTACAATAACAGGACTTCAAAAAGGAAAGATCTAAAAGCTAGCAGCCCCTCAGCCTGCCTTTGTCCTGCCCTCTGAGCCAGGACAGGGAATCCTGCTGAAGCACCCATCTCTGCACAGGAATCAGCATCTTCCTGGCAAATGGAAGTGCAAAAAAAGAGAGAAATCTGACCTGGTGTCTGGACCAGGCAGCTCCACAGCTGGTCCTGTTCTGGGAAATCAGAGAGGTTACTGGCTGATTTCAATCACTGCTTGAAACATATCTGAGATTTCTTTTCCAGTGGAAAGGCATAGGAGAAAGAAAGCAAGAAACTGTGCTAATCCCCTAAAGGACTAGTATTAGGCAACAGCAGCATATTATTGGGATATCTAAAAGATGGTACGATAGACAGGTTCATCCAGAGCATCCTGCAGCCAGTGACTGCTGCTTGCACCTGGGCTTCTGCCACATCATCTGAGCTGCATCTTGGGATTCAATTTCAAATATCCAAGGCTTCAATTCAAAATATCCTCACCCAGCACTAACCAGAGAAGGAGAACAGTTAGCAACAACTCTCAGTAAGGACACAGTACTCTCAAGCCCCATTAAATGATGGAAAATTCAACACAAGGGTAACTTCTTCACTGGTGACTTGCTTTCTGTGATTCAGATGGGCTGAGTCCGAGGGACAGAGAGCCAGGGAGGTGCAGGTGAGTCAGCTGCTGTCACTCCACATTGCCCAGGTCAGCTCTATTTGATTGTACACCCTCAGACACCTGACACCTCCGAAGAGGAAATCAAACCTATCCCCACCATCAGAACCAATCTGCACCCCCATCTCCAGTGAGCACTTTCCCTGCAAAACACCCCATGCTGCCCAGAACTCAAGGGGCATTTTTCAATAGGTACAGACAAAAGATTTTCTCTGTTTAGAGGCTACTCCAAGCTCAAACAACTCGGTAGCTATAAAAACAACACAAAACAGAACCACCCACAACTGTCAGGAAGTCAAAGATGATGCTCACAGCAACAGCTACAAAATTTTATCCTTCCTTCCCTGCTCCAGGGCAAGGATCTCCCTCCCTGCAGATGACCTGGGCAGAAGAAACTGTGAATTATTTTGTTATGAATGCACTCCGTAGAGAGGGTGTGGTTCTCACTGCCTGAGTCACCAAAAGCTACAAGCCAAATTAGAAATTACCTGTTCTATTCCTCAGATGCATCAGTCCAGACTGACAGAGTGGGATTATCACTTCTTATCACCATGTAAATAGAGACGGAGAAAAATTAACCCTGGAAGGAAAAGCAAGTCCAGTTAAAACAGTTGCAGGCAACATTTAGCCTAGACAGCTGCAATCACTTCAAGCTGAGAAAAGCCGACTATCAAAATTAGAAACACACTCAAGTATCACTGAGGAATGCTCAGCAAAGCCTCCAGCAATGGGAGCTGCACCAAGTTCTTGGGCTCCTGGCTCTGCAGGCACCACCTACTGCCACAAAAGCACCTGGGAAGGCAATGTAACCTCTCTGTCCAAAAAGCTGTGTGACCCAGCAGGGTGGCAGGATGGCCCTACTGGCTTGGAGCCACTGAGGATCAAAACCAACTATGACAGTTTACCTGGTGTACTGTGAAAAGCAGAAGTATGAGCTGTACCTCATCTAGCAAATCTTGCAACCAGAACATCCTTTAAGACAAACGTGATCAGCAAAAGTCAGCAACAAAAGCTACAACCACCCACCTGTGAATGGACTCAAGGCTCCCTTTAATACTTGCTACCATGGCACACACATAATCTAGGGAAAATATAATGTAACTCCTGACATCCTCAGTGAAGCTGCAGCTGGAAACAACATCTCCACAGCAAACTTAAATTCAGTGGCTCTGCTCTGTCTCTGTTCTCATGGCAGTGGTACCCTGGTCAAGTGACACACTTTTATTCCAGTTCAAAAGGAGTGTGTAATCTTATTTGTTACCATATTGAGCTGAGGCTCTTGTCTCTGCTGCTCATCCCTCAGGGCTGTTCTATAAAAATCACACAGTTGTTTCTTCTCTAGAAGAATGATCCCTACAGAAGATCTGGTGACTGGGGAAAAGTTTGGAGATACACAGGTATAAAGAAAAGTCTTTTTAAAGCAATAGGTTAAATTAGAAAAAATGCTTGTCGATACACAGAAAGATCTATCAAAAATTTTCAGGGAATGTTCTTTGTATGCAGACTTGACCATGCAAAAATTCAGCCAAAAGAAAAAGATTTTTCCCAAGCTTGGAGTGCAAAGCATTATTTTAAAGAAAGTGTATTTTATGGAAAGTTTGTTGACAGGTTGTCTAACAGCTGAAAGCTCCCAGGAAGACTGGTGGGTTTTCTGCCTCATTAGAAGGGTTGGCCTCCTACTCAGGTGCAATAGCAGCAAGTTGAGGGAAGGTGTTTGGTCACCAAGAGCATCAACAGTCCAGCTAATGCTCGCTGAGCTCCAGCTGGGAAATGAAGCCTGGATTCTCCAGTCTCCAGGAAGAGCCATCACTGTGCTGCCATACAGTAGATGTGAGCTGTCAGGGACACAGGAATGAGGCTTCCTAGTGAATGTGATCAATGCCCTCAGCCAACAGCAGCCTTGGAGGAGCTCACAGAATAAATGGCCATTAAAGAATTCACAGGCCTAACCACACAGAGCAGCTTTTTGCATGATGCAGCAGGATGGTGAGCTAGAAGAAGTCTTAGTAGAAGACACCTAAGGACAAAATAATCTTAACTGGATTAGCACTTCAGGACTGCATTTAGCTAAGTGCTTTTTGTCTTGTTATAAGACAGAGATAAATATAGTAACCAGAATACTTAAGAATAGTTTCATAAGGGTTGTATACACTCCTCATCCAGCTAAGGCACTTAGCACTACAGACAGCAGTATGTCTGCAGGTTAATAGTATTTTAAAAAGATCCAGATAGAATCTCTTTGACCTTAACTGCATTAACCAGAGGGATCAAAATTTATTTATTGCCACCTGAAAATCCCCTTCTGTAACACTTTGAGAGAGGGATTCCTGAACTCTGTGGGCAGGTAAAGAGGAAACTTGTCAGTGCTGCTGGCATTGTTTCTTATCCCACCTACATCAGGTGAGGATCATCTTTCTTACAAAGCAATGCACATCCATCACTGCTTAATGTCCTCTGTAAAGGAAAATTATTTTTTTCTTCCTTTGTACAGGGAGTCTCAGAAACCACTCACAGCATTTTAAGGGTACATTACATTTCAGACTTTTCAAATATCACAGGATTTGATCTTGTTTCCAGGGTTACGGGAAGGGTAATGTAGCCAAATGACAGGCTTTATAAGACAAATGGACTTTGCAGACAACAACTAATAGTTAAAGCATTATTTCATGCTATCTGCTATATTTGGGCACATTTTTCACTGAAGAGGGAATGGCAGAAGGAATTTTCTGTTTTGCAGAACTATCTGACTTCAGGAGCTATCTAAAACTGCAAACCTGTGAGTAAAGAAAATGTTTCTTTATTGACTCGCTGCAAACCATCAAAGTATTAACATAAGCTTAGGATAATTCTTAATGGAATGTCAGACTTGTGTCCTGAAACCAACAGCTCCTATGAATGTTTCATTACTGGTTAAATTTTAGTTATTTGGTTGTGTCACTCATGGCAAGGCAAAGATATTTCTATGAGAGATGCTGCCCACTTCTTTGTCATCAGCAATGAATAAAGCTTTAATTATAACCTAAAAGTGTCCCTGAACCCAGATGATTTGATTGCTTTTCCCAGCTATAACAACTGGTCTAATAAAAAACATTGTCTATGAATAAAAACTTTGTTCTGCTTGTATTTAAGTTTTCATAGAATTTTGCATTAAAGTAACATGGCAGTTAGGGAGTCTTCACATCTAAACAGTAGGGAATGTTTTAATTATGGAAATGTGCTATACTAATAATTTTCACAGACTTTTCATGCAATGAATTCATCAAAGAGCCCTCCATTACAAGATGCAGCACTTTGTGGCACGATGCAGTCATAAATAAGAGAAATAACTCATTCTTCAGCAATATGATTTATATGTAAGCATGCCAATATTTCATTATTCTTGAGGCAACAGGAGGGTGCAACTGTGCTTGGCAGAAAAACAGCTGATTTCCTCTTTAAAAGGCAGAATTTAACTTCTTCAGTAAAGTGTTACTGGTTCAACTCTAAGATGCTTATATAAATGGCATTTGAAGAAGCAAACAGTGTGGCTGAATCCCTGTTTGTTTAGCACAGGAAGGATCAGCATCTCTGGCCCCACTGTCGCTGCTGTGTCACTCACCACTGCTGGTTCTGGGCTCCTGGCCATCCTCCTGTCACAGAGAGACGGATGTTTGCCCCAGTGTCACAGTGAGTGGGCAAGAGCTGCAGCAGCAGCCGGGCACAGCTGTGGCATTCCCATCTGCTGGAGCACCCCCAGGGCACGGCCTCACCACTACTGTGTCACAGCCCAGCATGAAGGCATCACCAAGAAATGCAAACACTAAACCAGGTGTGGCAAAGGAGCTGCATATCTGTGTTATCTGATCTGCTTGCTTATTTTTTTCTGCCTCTGTTTCACGCTCTCCTTTCCTTGCCATGTCTTGACTTCTGTTGCTCTTCACTCTTTTCTGCCCTTCTCTCACTTATCCCCCCTACTTAAGTTCCATTGGACCACAACTAAGAGAACCGGATCTCTCTTGAACACAGTTTCTCTCCATCTTGTTGTTTCTTATATCACCTGCCTTCATCTTTCCACTTTTTCTTCTCCACGTTCTTCACTTTCCTCTTCTCAAAAGAGAAAACATCAGTCTCAGTTTTGACAATCACCCAGCCATCTCACCGTGGGAACTTGGCTTGCCCAGGTCTGAGGCACACACGACTAACAGGTTCTCTTCAGGGGCACCCTGCCTGAGGAACCACACTGGTGGGGATCTGATGGGTTTTGGCTCCAATGACACCCATGTCCAGCTCCAGGAGCACTGGGTCCTGTCCTGCCGGACAGCTCCCAATCCCAGTCTCAGTGGTGGAGCTCTGCAGCTCCAGGCTTTACAGAAACACCACTCTACATCCACAGGGTGACTGAGGGAAGAGGTCCAGCACAGCACACCTGTCCACAGCAGCAGCACCCTCTGGAACTCTTTGGGGGTACTATGACTGTACCTGTATTTTCACACAGCATCTTTGTTTGCTAGAGCATGGGTGATGGTGATCAGTCGGGGAGGGAACCAAATGTTCTGTGTTTCCCCTTTGTTAATCTGCCAGAAGTGGACTTTTGTCCATCTGTTGCATGTCAATGCACTTACTTATCTACAGCATACTCTCCTCTAGTTTACTGAGCTCTAAATTTAGCTTGTTACCTGTGACAGATTTATGACTACATTCATTGTATCAGTAACAGCTTCAGACAGAAGCTAAAAAGTGTCCAAAGAAAATGGATTATATAAAACAATTAACCATAAAAAAAGGCTGTAACAGAACACTGTGATTCAGTACAAATGTGACATGAAAGATACAGACAGGAACAGTGGTTGTATGTTGGGTGTTTTTGTGGATTTTTGGGGTTTTTTTTTTGTTTGTTTGTTTGTTCTTTGGTTTTTTTTTTTTTCACTAATATATAGTGTTTCTGAAAAAAAGAAAGGTGGAAAAGGATAAAAAACTAACAGATACTTGAAAAGATGATTACTGGAACATTTTATTCTCTAGGATTTTTGTCAGATCCTAGAGAAAATAGCTAGTCAAGTTTGCTCTGTTCTAGCAAATTGCTGAACCTTGCAGGGTAAAGATATGACACTGTAGAATATTATTCAAAATGTTTCTGGCGTTCCTGTACAAAGAAGAGCATGCATCTAATTAATTCTACCAGTTTGTCTAATGGCCCCTTAAAATTCCCAAAACATGGCAAAAGCAGAATGTTGATTCACAACTCTAAGAAATACAGAACTGTACTTTTGGCACAAGCAGGGTAGGATAAGAACACATATGCAAATAATATTTCTTCTGCAGTCTTGGGTGAATACCTGTGTTCATTTGTTGCCATTCAATTACTACAGGAAAGGTATGTGTGTTGTATGCAATGATGATATCCAACCTATAAACAATTCTTCACTATACCTGACTCAGACAAAGAGCCAAATAATCCTCAAATAATAACATGCAGGATGAGAGCAAAGGTAGTTATTCACAGACAATCCTTCAGCAGCAACTGAGATTGTGTGTGTGGGACTACTTCCAGGAAAGGTACAAAGAGCTAAAGAGAAGGCAGGAATATCAAAACAATGGTCAAAAGTCTCTTGAACAGAATGTTCTCCAAAACTTTCAGCTTTTTAAAGCTCAGCTTCTGTTTCTGGCTGACACAAATTATAAAAATGCATGTGTGTGGGGGTGAGTGCATAAACACGTATTTTACTTCAGAGCAATTTCTACCCAGGAAAGCAGTGGTGACATTCAGGATGACTCCTGCAGCACTGATGTTGGGAGTTAAGCAACCACTGCTGCTGGATGCATGGGAAAGGAGGTGAGCAGAAGGCCCTTACTCCTGCCTCAGGTCACTTCCTATCAGATTCACTTCTCTGACAAACCACAAAGGAGTGGGAGGTGGGGGAAGGTTCACCAAATAAATTTCAGCAATGAAAACAGTGACTTTACAAGCTAAGAAAATTCCTCACAAAGCTTTTGATTCTCCAGCTTAAAAAATTTGAACACTGTCTGATCATAAATTTGGTGTTGAAATTCTGGCTCATTTCAGGGCTTCATTCAGAAGAGTTTTAACACTATGAAAGCCAACCAGCAAAGGACAGTTTTAAAAGAAACCAGCATCCCATTCTATGGGCAGTGTTATCTTCTGCTGAATTGGCTGTGAAGGTGGTGCTGGGCGCCCTGACCCTTTCTGCTCCATCACAAGGCTCCCTGGGAGGTTCTGTCTCACCAAGAACTCGCATCAACTGCATTGGTGCATTAAGTGAGGTCATTGGGTCCTTTTCCAAATTTGGATTTTGTTTTGGCAACAAGGTAGGTATGAAGACAAACATGTGAAAGCTGCCTGTTTGGATGAATTAACAGGAAATCTCTCTTGTAACTCCTCTATTTACTACAGGTAAAACTCATCCTAAGCAGAGAGCTACATAAAGTCTCTGTGTATTAAACTGCATACTTTTATGCCTTGAGCTCTCCCTGTGCACAGAATAAATGTAATCATTAGACAGCAAAGAAAATCAGTGATCTAATTAAACTAAATACCTTCTCCTCTAGTTTTCTGAATAAGAGAACACCTCCAGCAACTACCAGTTCATTGAAAGAGACAATGGTAGCATTCATGTCCTTAGCTGTTCTTTTCCTCAAACAATACGTTTTGCTTTGTTTTTTCTTTGCCTTTCTCCATCTTGTATATAAAATGCATTTCAGATGCTTGAGGACAGTACAGATAAGCAGATGAGCACTTGTGTTTTGTGTTTGCTTGTGCTGGAGGTTGAACTCCTATTGCAAAAATAAAATGTGAGGCCTGAGGGGCTGCTTGCTCTGTACAGTAAAAGCAGGGGCCTTCAACGGGGTCAGAAGTGGGTCCTAGGTGGTTTCAGGACCACACTGCAGAAGTGCTCTGCTCCAGTGGGGTAAAAATACTGTGTATGACTTGGCTTCATGATGCATCTACTCCCAGTCTGCAGGACCAGAAGATGGTAGGAGTTATTTGTGGAATGGAGGATTTTCTTTCGAAAGTGTCTTCTGTCTACAAGCATTAGTTTGCATTACTCCCCGGCCATTGCTCTATAAATGTGCTTCAGCTCATTTTAAAGCCTGATAGCAGCCACAGTCAGCACTGCAGTCAGGATGCAGCTAAGGAAGTGAGGTACTCATGACCTGTGAATGCAGGAAGAGTCTAGCAGCTCTCAGAGTTATTCAGGACTCTATCTATATTATCAGGACTCTTCCACTGTCTGAGCAGATGTTTGGCAGAACTGCTCCACACCTGCACAACAGGTCTGCCCCTCCTGGCACGCTCAGACTGACTGTGT
>PYHW01010359.1:3895112-3933756 GCA_013186435.1 Turdus rufiventris | reverse complement strand
GGGTGGTGGGAGGATGCAGGACAGAGAATTGGTCACGTCCCTCAGGGATGGGCATCCTTGGCATCAAGGACATAGGTGTTTTTCTGGACATTTAAATTCGATCCATGGGTTATTACAATTGTGCAAGCACACAGAATATTTTAAAATCTGATTTATCTCACACCTGCAATAGTCCAATGCTAAAGAATCCTCCTAGTATCAGTCCAAATCAACACTCCAGTATGACCACTAAATGAAGTATGTGGTGTCTCTCTCGAAGGATGAATCTCCTCTACTTAAGTAAGTTAATGGCAGTAGCAGGGGACACTGCCATCCTGCTGAGCAATCCTGCTGTATGAATGTGACTGACAAAGATGGTGGATCTGAATGTTGGACACCTCTGCTCCCTGGTTTCCAAGTAAGAGACTAGCCCAGCTGAAAAGGCTGAAGTGTGAGAACATATTTCACCTGGGACAAAAAAAAAACATTTAGACCTTAGCCCTTCATTCAGCCAGATCCATTGGTCCATGTCTCTATTTTTAACCATCTATGTAATTCTTGGGTGAAAACAGCAGGATATATTTGTGTTTTCCAGGATTATGGTAAATGCAAGTTTTTTACCTAGGGCTTTCCTGACCAAAGAACCTTAAATTGTACAGCCATATACTAATAATGTCTGTTACTGCTTGTAACAGAACAAAATTAGGCTGGCTGAGAAAATCCACATTAAAATCAACTGATGAAAGGAATCACACTGTAATGTACATGCATAAAAAACACATGGAGCTTATTTCTGTGGTAATCTGACTACAGAATACCACTAAGGGCAGCAAGATTCCTGACAAACATCTACACAGGAGAATGAAGCCAGCAGCAGAAGTTAAAAATGCCCCTGACCTTTAGCTGGCAGCCCCAGTTTCCTCAGAACTCTGCAGCATGTTTGAGAGGTAAACATCATCTGTACTCCCAGCCTCCTTCCTTAGTGCACTGCTTACGTGCACATCTGCGAAAAATCACAAGCAAACTACACAGTAGTTTGACTGGAATTCAAACAGGGAAAATATTCAATTAGGCAGACAGAAAAGCTAACTTGCTCCTTCCTTTCCTTCCTCTCATCAGCCTTTCTGCAAGCGATCAGTAGTGAAACTCTTCTCTACTTCAAAACTAGCACTACACCCACCCCGATTTAAAGTCAAAGTTTCTTCCAATTTAATTCAGTTTTAACACATGAGAAGTACAAAACAAGAAATTAAAACTGTGTCATTAATTATTGCTTATGTAGAGCAAGTACTTCAAAGAGCCAGCAGAGATATGAGGCAGCCACTGCCCAAAGGGGCGCAGAGCACCTAATCCTGGCTCAGCCACTCCACAAGGGCTGTGCTCACCACCACAGCTTGGCACAAACTGGGCAGAGCAAAGCTGAGGCAGAGGATGGGTGCTCGGGCTGTCACCTTCCTTTAAAGCCATGAACACCTCCCAGGGGCAGAATCTCCAGCTTTGCACTCATCCTGAGGACAAGTGCTGCACACCGTAAACCAGGACTGAGCTGGCCATGTTTAGCATGGTTAGGGATGCTAAGGATTGTGCTTCTCTCCCTCTACTATGCTCTCATGAGAGCCCACCTGGAGTTCGGCATCCAGCTCTGGGGTCTTCAGCACAAGAAAGATGTGGACCTGCTGCAGAAGTCCAGAGAATGGACACAAGAATGATGACAGCGTTGGGGAACCTCTGCTATGGAAACAGGTTGAGAGATCTGGGGTTCTTCAGCCAGCAGAAGAGATGGCTCTGGGGAAACCTCTTTGATTAAAGGGAGCTTATAAAAAAGAGGGATAATTTTTACATAGGTAGATATTTATAGGACAAGAGGGAATGGTTTTAAACTAAATGAGATTAGATTTAGATTAGATGTTAGGAAGAAATTCTTCCCTGTGAGGGTGGTGAAGCCCTGGACCAGTTTGCCCAGAGAAGCTGTGGATACCCATCCCTTAAAAGTGTGCAAGGCGAGGTTGGGTGTGGTCCTGAGCAACCTGGTTTGGTGGAAGGTGTCCCTGTCCACAGCAGAGGGGCTGGAATTAGATGATCTTTAAGGTCCCTTCCAACCCAAACCTTCCAATGATTCTCTTTGGCTGTTGCAGAGTGAGCTCCTGGTAATGATCAGTGCTGTCACAAAATGTAATCCAAAGTACCTAAACTTATTCCTTCTATACTGAAGTTAAAATGAATAAGAAATCAAGTACTCTTCAGCCTCAGAAGCTTGTTTACCATTGCTGTAGTAGCTGAACGGCTGAATGAAATATTTACAACTATTCATGCAAACTCATTTTCCTTAGGAAATA
Source organism: Turdus rufiventris (assembly GCA_013186435.1). Taxonomy (NCBI): domain Eukaryota; kingdom Metazoa; phylum Chordata; class Aves; order Passeriformes; family Turdidae; genus Turdus; species Turdus rufiventris. The sequence goes on along the minus strand of PYHW01010359.1, from coordinate 3,931,441 downwards.
ACTGATTAGGTATCTCACAGCTGTTCCTGACAATGATTTAAGCCTCTGCTGATCCCTATCTAGACCTGACATGAATGTTAATGTTTTAGAAACAGTCCTGCTCAATAGGAGGGTGATGACAGACTCCCTGGGTCTGGTGGCAGTTTACTGCAATGGGGAAGCTCTGCCACAGCTGAAGGATGACACAATCAGCCCCCAGTTTTCTCTAACCTTGTGACCCGGCTTGGGAAGTCTAGCAAAAGACAGAAGCTACAGTAGAGCTCGATGGAGAATTATCTTGAGAATTATCTTCTTATCCCTGTCAGAAGTTTTTAACATCTCCCAGATGCTTGTTTCCTTTATGCAGAGTAGCAATCCTGCTCCACCACATTGCAGCACTGTATGTCATCCTTTCACCAACGTTTCCCCATCGGGGCCCTTTGATGGAAGCTGCTGCAAGTGTTGCAAGGTTGTGAGAAAAATCACCTGATTGACATTATACCCTCAATAAAGCATGATGTTCATGTCAGGAAAATCAAAAAGTAATTCTAAATTTTTTTCTCAAATAAAAGCTGTTTCATGGGTAAAGAGTCAATGCCAATGCACTATGAGAGAGAAATCTAATTAGTTAATCTAATTCATCCAGCAATCCTTTTTTCCACAGGAAATTTATCAAAAGAATTTACCAAAAAGTAGGGGAAAAATGCATTTATCTCAATATGCTCCTTATTTCTGCAAGAGTAAGATAGAAATCTTCATCCTTCTCAGATCAACTGCAAAGTTCAGCCAAATTGGGTCAAAAATTCCAATGACGAAAGAGTTGGTCTCTATTACTCCTTCTGGTAAGGGGGATAACTGGGTGTCCTAAGTTCTGACAAGAGCAACTAGGTCAGAAGAAAACTTTTGGGAAGACTTACCAAGTTTTACCTCAAGATCAATGGACTAAAAAACAAGTGAAATAAATGAACATTTGCTGAAATGACCTTGTAGAGCTATAATTCAAATAGAAACAAAGTCTATGTAAAGTGTCTGAAGAGTAATCTCTGAAACAGTCAGAAATGCTTCATAAAAGTAGATTTCAAACACAATCCAAAGAAGATTAAATTGGAAATTCATCCCTCATAGGACTTCTATATATCATAGATAGGCACTACGCCCTTCTATTTAAAGCAGTTCATTATCTGATTTATTCACCAACACCTCTTCTTATTCAAACAATTCAAACCAGACTATATTAGAAAATCCCAGAAAAATTCCCTCAGCACTGCAACTTTTGAAATAAGTTGATGATTTATATTTACAAAATTTTACTTACTGTACAAGAAAATTCATGTTTGTTAATATAATACACTATCTCTAAGGACAATTTTAAATAAAGATGCTATCCCAGCTGGATATTATTATTAATATTCACATGTTTTCCTTCAAAACAATCAAAACATAGAAGTTGTTCGTGTTGGCATTTGTCTTTTTTTCATCCCCCAAGTGAAAACAGAAATTCTGTTCTGGTTACAACAGCGTATTACCAACAAACTCATCGTTCTATCACTTCAGATTCCATTTGAACACTCCTTGCCCTTTTAACCATGCATATATTCAATATAAGGAATTCAGCTCCAGATTCAAAACATGTGCCCTGGTTAAGACAAAGGTCTGGCTCAGCCTCATTTCAGGTTTACAAATGGCTTAGTGGCAAGTTTAGTCCATTTTTTGGCAATTACTCTTCTCCTATTTTAGGCAATGGACCTTTGCCCTTTCCAGACAATATACCAGGACTATTGCAGAATCATATACACTTCCCTTCTAACAACCTTCCTCTGGGATACTCTCCTTCCATACTCTGAATTATTTCCAGAAATTGAAAAACAGAATTGCAGACAATTTTCCATGTAAAATATTTTTGAGCAAGGCTTCCCGAGTTGTGCAAATTTCCCCAAATAATGGACTTCAGCTCTAGTCCCAGTGAGACATAGATACCAGGAGGTCTTGCTATTGAAAGGCCAAGCCCCACAAGATGCAAAGACGGCTCAGATAAGAAAGTGCTTTCTCAGAACTCCATGCTGCAGCAGAATGAGCAATAATAATTGTCTGTCCCAGAACTGGCACTCAAGGGCCAGCATAAACTCCCTGTGCAATTACACAGCTCCACATCACTGCTGCCCTGTGGGAGGTTAATCCCAGAGTTTTTGACGGAAAGAAAATACAGTAACTCACTTTTCCTATGTTGACACATTGTCTCCTCTAATGAGAAGGCTCAGCCCTCTGCATAAGCAAAATTAAACAGAAAATGCAGGTGTTGAGATTAGCACAAAGAACTTGTTTTATTAATACTTCCTGCTGTGCCCTTTCCACAGAAAACCTGCCCCAAAAGCAAGCCATTACAATTATTCAAGAGAAAAGGCAAACTATTAATACTCATCTTTAATATATACATTAGTAGCAGAGTCAACCCAAGTCCCACCTTTTTGTCTCATGTGACTCATTTAACACACACTCTTAATACATCACTTAATAAAATTCGATTGGAAGCAGTTTGATCAGAGTGAATGTTTTTAAGTTACTGTAAATTGAGCCAGTGTACACCACATTCAGAGACAGGACAAACAGGTTTATGGTCAAACTTCCTCAGCAAGGGGTGTAACCCTCCCCAGCTATTAGAGCCTCCCTAATTGCTGCCTTTGCTGTGACAAGCCAGCACACCAACACGTGTGGACCAAACACATAGCATCCTCCTCTATACATAAACACCTACTGCAGATTGTGCAGCACAGCTTTGAACAGCCTAAAACCAAAGACTGACTCCCAGGGACATCCATTATTCTCTCCAGCTGATATTTTGGGAGAGGTCCCCACAAAGAAGCTGGTGGAAGTTCAACCTAGGTCTTCATCAGGGCCAGGGGTTTATCTCATCCCCTTCAGGTAAAGCCTCTGCATTGGCTTGGAAATTACCTATAATGCTGCCATGTCTATGCAAAATGCCTATCTGCAATGGGAGCTCTTATCAGCTCATCTATTGCTCATCAAATACTTCAAAAAATGGTTTACTTAGTATGTTGTATATGATCAAAACTTTATTGTCCAGAAGCAATGCACTGCACTGTGCTGTGCATTAAACCAAGATTAAAGTAGGCTGAGCCCAGAAAAGAACCAACAAATGTTATTAATTTCTTTTAAGCATGTGTGTATGCATTTGTTTGTGGGCTCAACAGATGAAGCAAGACAGGAGATTAGCATTTTTATGGATATGATTCCTGCCATTGCTACATACTCAAAAATCTTGCCTAGGCCTGGGCAGTTTGTATACAAGAATAAACACACTTAGAAATATCTCTGCATTTATCTACTAGTCAATTAGCTAATCAATCTGCCTATAACTGACACTCAACAAAGCACCTCACATTTACTTACAGGTGAGGGGGAACACTTTGATGATCCTTCCAACTCAGAATAGTCCATAATCATGGGGAGACAGAGGCCCAGTGCAGCTCTCTGCTGAGCCGTGATGCTGCCTCTGGATAAAGAGGGGTGAAGTCTCTGTCCAGAGCCAGGGCACAGAGAACAGTGAAGGTACCACACAGCAGCCAGCCAAAATCTGGGAACTTGGTGTCAAACTCTGAAGACACATTTCTATTTCACACAAGCCTCCTGCAGAGCAGCCCTGAAGAACTGAGGTTCCAGAAGCTGATGGAAGGTGATGTGCAGGGTGGCAGAGCCCTCCATGCCATGGGACAGTGGTGAGACAAGACTAAATCCTTCGCTGTCCCTGCCTGCTTGGGACACCAGGTGACAGGGAACCAGCAGGAAGGTAGTATAGTTGTCCCAACCTGTCAGTTCTGCAAAGATCAGGTAGCAAAAGTGCTGAAGGCAGTTGTTAGCCAGGGTCACATCTTTGGTCACAGCCACAACATGTGTGTGGCCTGCAAACTGCCAGATGCTCACCTTCCACCAGCTGCAACAGGAGCACAAGTGTGTCTATCTGTGTGTGTGTTTGTGTATGTGCATCAGCCCTCCAAAGTCAGAGCTCCAAGGTCTTGCTCTGCCTCCCTCCCTCTCTCCCAAAGAAAGATATTTTTTGCAGCATTCTCCATGGTAATGTTTAGCAAGGCTTTCGGTTACCATAGAGTTATGCACTAAAGGAACGTCGACAAATTAATCAATTCTATAATTGTGTTTGCCTAAGAATACAAGTCAGTCAGGTGATTCAATGCATTTCAACAGCTCCATGGAATCTGGTTAACACACTTCCTCTTCTACCATCTCAGTGTTACCCTCATGGGCTCTGACGTTTTTCAGTATTTCAATTTCCCTTTACAGGCAGATTGGCAGGTGGGCGATCTCTGCTGCAGGCTAAGTTGAGCTGTTGTCCTTCTTCTTTACCTGCTTCATTTCTGTCTTGTTTTATCTACTTCCTTCTCCCTTTCTTGTAATTAAGATGGACATCATACATTCAAATTTACACTAACCACACTTTGGTTTTTTAAGTTACTAATTAATAGTAATGGTCAGCAGTCACTTCTTTCTTCTAGATTTTATCCTGCATGATTTAGAGAATTTTGCTTTGATCAGCACCAGAGCAGAGCTTATACTAAGTCCAGGTTTCCAACTTATTTTAGGAGTATCAGGTTGAAAGGGAACACTGATCCAGCACTCCAGTCTTGGAAAACAATACTGGAAAACAACAACATCTCTTCAACCTGCCAAGAAGCACCAGAAGCCCAAGAACACATTCTCGTGTCACACAATAAACTTATGATACATTTAAGAAGCATGCAAGATTAAACTATTCTGTGACAACAAACACCAGCAAAGGGCAGGTGAAGATCACTGCCAGCATTAGTCTGGCAGTCCATGGAGCTACACAGAGTTCATTTACACCAGCAACAGATCCCAGAAATTACACCATGAAGTATAATGCAGTTACTGGCAACACAGTCTGAAGGAAAAATGTCTCTGGCTCAAAATCTGATTAACAGGTTGAACCAGGGAGCATGCCAGAAAAATCTGCAGGCAGCTGTGCCTGCCTAACGCTACATGGAGTCTGCACTGTACATTTTCAATGTCTAGTACTTGAGAGGAACTCAGATGTGGGAGAAAAAAGATTCGAACCTGCAGCAACAGAGAAAATTACTTGTTGCCTCATCTCCCAAGAAAAGAGCAGAAGACTTGATACACAGTGTAAAGAAACAAGCGTAAAGAAACAAGGTCCATTCTTCTTTTCAAGCATACATTAAAAATATGACTACACTGCAGACCAAAGAACTAACTCTGCAAATGTAATTTCCTATCTCCGGGAACTCTCTAATTTAATTGTATAATCTCTTTCACAAGATTATCAAGATCTATCTCAAAACTACCCTAATTGAAAGACTCTTATGCAACTTCAATCCTTGGGTAGCTACAAGCTTTCTTCTAATTCCCCACCCAAATTTATTCATGACCAATTTAGAAAATTTGACCTAGTGCAGATGCTATCTTTTAGCTTTTTTTATTTTTTCTGCCTTCTTGCTATATAGTGACAATTATGTGTAAAATACTGCAATGTAGCCTGTCCCTTCACTGGCTCACCTGGCCAGAGCTAGACAAATGATGCTCTTTAATCTCACTTTGTATAACAGATGGTCTGTTTGTGTAACCACATCTCTAGCCCTCCTACTGCTGTAATTTAACGTGTCCGGAACTATGCAAAACATCAGTAAACCACTCCAAAAGCAATGTGGAACTCTTGTATTGACACCCTGTATGACGATTTGTACAATGATCATTATCACATTTCCCTGAATTTCTCATATTATTTTCCTTTGGTATCCAGGGATTTCAGTGGTCCCCTTCCCAGCTGTATCTCAGTGCTCACTCCCAGGTATCTTCTGAGCAGCCACTGTATCCACATCTCTCCTTTCTGTTATGGACAACTGATAAGCTCCTAACACTGGAAATTCTTGTTACTGGTCTCATGCTTACAACTTTACTTGACTTTGCACTCAGCACTATTAAATGTCATTTTATGTCTATCAGTTCTAATCAACAAAGTCATCTAAATTCCTTTCATGTGATAATCTGATCCTCCTCTGTACTGACAATGCCTCCCAAGTTTTTGTCATTCCACACAGCTCCTGGGCACACACCCAGATCCTGCACGCAGGTCAGAGCCGACCCATTCAGCTGGCCCAAGCCTGGTCCCAAGGGAGCAACACCACCAATCTCCCTCCACACTGTTGATTTTCTCTGAATACCTCTTTCCATTCAGACTTTATTTGCATGCAATGCTCATATCTTTTTTTTTTTTTTTTGGCAAGTTCTTTTCCACCTTTCAAATTCTGTCTTGAACCACAATCTTAATTTTAAGTCATAACATCCTATGGGGCATGGTATCACATGCTTGGCTGTAGATAAATGACATTTTTACTCTACCCCACCTAAATAATCTGTTACACTAAAAAGATGTTAGATTAATCTAACACAATCTATCTTTGATAAAATCTTGCTGCAATTTAGCCTGCTTCCTCATTATTTCCATCTCTAATTATTCTTTCCTACAAAATACGTTATGAGATGCTGAGTACTGTTGTGTTCAAACTAACTGGGCTAACATTTCCTGCACCGTTTTTTTTTTTTTTTTTTTTTATTTTCTGACTCTCTAGGGACTCCCTGTAAAGGACACAAATGCTTGCCCTCTTCTGCATCCGAAGAGCCATGGGAGAGCCTTGCTGCAAGCTATGCAAACCTTGTGCCCCTGCTTTCAGTGTTCCAGGACTGGGATTATAGGCACCTCTTCATTTGTCTCACCAAGATATTTAAGTTTTGCTTGTTTTCTTTGGTTTTTTTTAAACATTTGCTATGAATAGCTTTCACTTGCCTGCAGATTTGTCAGTAATTACACTCTGTTCCAGATTCTACAGAAGGTTCTGCTTTCATGAGAAAGTTGTGTCATTATTTAGAGACATCAGTTCCCCTTCCAGTTTGGTATGTCTAATTTCGGTTCTGTGTAAATTGACTAAGTGCAGGTTTTGGTTGAACCCAAATAAACTCATTTGAACCAAAATAAGAATGTCTTTACACAAGGTCACATCAGGTTAATCAAATCACTTTAAAAGCAGACTTAAACTAAATTGGTGTAATTTCCCCATGTAGACAAGGCCAAAGACAATAAAGGAATATGAAGTAGGTCAAAGCCTCTCATTAATTGCACACATCTTTGTGGTTTGACTAAATCTGGTGATTCTGAGGCTGGACAGATGTGCATCCAGCGAGCCCAGCTGTGCACAGAGCTCTTGTTGGGGCCTGTCACCACCTCAGCCTCCCTCAAATCTGGGCTTAAGTGGGACTGGAGAATGAATAAACAGGGACTTTTCCAAAGAGCCACTGCTGCTTCAGCTTATGGGCAATAGGGCATATAGGCCATATACTTTTGGCCACACCAAAGCAGCAGTGAAACAAGACAAAAACCAGACTGGCGTCAGCCTGGGCTGAGGATGGGAAGAGCTGGCGGAGCCACAGCCAGGTGAGCCCATCACCAGAGCCACACTGGTGGGCAAGAGCTGCTAGTACAGTGGTACATGGCCCCAGCGGAGCCAGGACTCACTTGGAAGAATGGTGTCATCCAGGTCCTAACAAATAATACAGTTATTGTACCTGCCTGACTTCCCTGACAGATTTGTCACTGAAGTGATAGAGAGATCTATCATTTCAATAATACCAGAAAACACTAGTTCATACTATTTTGTTTTTTCTAAGTTTTACTGTTCTGTTTAAAGCCATATTATTTCACTACGACCTGTAACTGTTCCAGCACAAGCCTGAATTCAGTTGTTCTGATATAGGCACATCGCTTTTTTTTCCAGTCTTGAAAGAATGATCTATGTTGGCATTAAAACCTTTGTACCATTACACATGAGTCTTGGGAGGTTGAGTAATTTAGGACAAAACAATGCACAGACAAACCCTAGCTCCAAACTGTAAAGACATCCTACCAATATTTTGATACTACTAACAAGCAGAAGTTGGATTTGACATCTGTACCTCCTCAATGTAATGCCACTTCCTCCATCATGAGACTTTAATTATGAACTACTCATTTGCTAATTTTAATTTTAACTCTTGAGCTATTTTTGAGTACTTGATGTATGTCTTAAACCAGAAAAATAATGTAATACAGATATAGTGTCAGTGGCTAAAACTCAGGAACCATCACATATCTTACTGAAGTTTGCAGTTTATAAAAAAATTTCAAACCAATTAACCTCTAAATCGAGTAACTGTAATCCACAGTTTAGAATGATCAGGAAAGTGAGCAGCAAGCAACCACTCCTAAAGCCATTTTCATTTTTCCTATTACCTCTTCCAGAAAAATCCTAAAGATTTGGTAGTACACATGTTTAGCCCAAGAGATACGAATGCCTCCCTTCCACACAAATTTCAACTTCTGGCTTTCTCTGGAGCTTTCTGTCATCATTAGTGCCTGCTGTGTTTGTTGGGGCTCCATCAGCTGCAGAGTCCCAAGTGCTGTTGTTCCGGTCCTCCCTGGTGCAGCACTAACACGCTGGCTTACTCTGATTAGCACATTACAGGAGAATGATCTACTTTTTAAAAAAAAAAAAAATACAGTTGCTAAAAAATCCAAGATCCAAATGTATTTTTCTAACTGAATAACTATGGTGAGGGATTGCAGCCTAGGAAGTTTATACAAATTACACAAAATCCCAACTAAAACACCACATTGTCAGACATTCGGTACCAGGGCTTCACACTGCTTACTCTTGAAAGTGTCTGCTGCTTCAAACAGCATTCATTAGATCTGTGAGGGCTGCATATCAAACCCATGAAGAGCTAGCTGCCTCTTTAAGCCAAATTTGCATTTCCAGAGCTAGGGATTAGCCAGTAGTGATCCAGCAAAATAAGGACAAGAGAGCACCCACATTCTGCTCAAAACGAAGGAAGTGACTCCTCAGATTTTCTCATGTATACACCAGAACATCTCATCCCTCTAGTGAAATCAGCACCACAGCTTTCACTGCACATAGCAAAATAAACTTCAGCTAATAAATAACCCTACCCTTCTCAGGCAGATAAGGCACAGGGCATTTTAACAGCTTTGATTTCAGGGACATTATTTCCGGGGCCACTCCCCTGCCTGAGGAAACAACTTCATTCAGGGATCAGGGGCAGCTGGCACTTGGGTGATAGTTTTGTCCCCAAAAAGGGACTGATGTGCAGGACTTCTCCAAAATCCACCGAGCAGGGACCTGCCTCCTGCCTTCGCAGACTGTGGCACTTCAAAAAAGGACTACAGCTCTCCAAACCGCGTGTGACACCTCCCTGATGAATCACACAGGGCTCAGCTCCGACCTGTGCTTCCAGTGCCAGCTACCCAGAGCAGTCACTTCACAATTTTTGCCACTAAGGACCAAAACGTGCAATTATCATTCACAAATCCATCGCTGAAACATGTGAGGGTCTTTCAAAGCCTTCTTAATTCCCCACTTATAATGTAAACATTCTGTAAAATCAAATGACACAACAACCCTGGTGAGGAGAATGACTTTTCAACCTGGATTTTAGATGCTATCTTTAGGTGCAAGACTAATTTCGGAGGTTTTTCTCCGCACTGTTTTCAGTCAAAAACATTCTTTGTACGACGAACTTCAAGACAGAACAATCAGACCCATTTCAGTCCCCTGAAAATCGGTTTCTCTCAATCCCAAACCACCGCAGCTCTCAGCCCGTGGCTACTCCCGAGTGACTCCATGCGCCGAGGTCCGTGGAGGCTGAGGGACGGGGATGTCGGGGGCCGGCTCGGGATGCGCTGCGCTCCTGCATCTCGGTGCCGGTATCCCCTTCCCACCTGCCCTCTACAGCCGGAGCCCCCCGGACTCCCTGCGCTGCGTCCCGTGTCCGTCTTGACGACACAGATTTTTAAAGGGAAAAATCAGAAGACTTGCGGCTGTCAGTTTTAATTTTCAGAACTTACCTGGGACCGACCTGGCATTGTCCGACGAAGGCAGGGTGGAGCGCGGAGTGCCGCGTACCGACCCCGCACAGGGGCTTTTCCCGGGCTGCCCCCGCTCCCCCCGCACGCCTCACCTGGGCAGGGCTCGGGGTCCCCGCGGCCGTACGTACCGTCTAGGAGGATGGGCGTCCCGGAGCCGCTCTCAGTGCCATTCCCAGCCCCGGCGCGGTGCCCCGCCGGCCACACGGGTTACCGCTGCCCGCGGGGTCCCGCTGCCCGGCGGTGACATGGCATGAGCGCGGGGAGGACGGGGCTCGGCGGCGGCAATGCGCGGCGCAGGGGTGGGCGCACGGGGGGCTCGGGCTGCGGGCAGCCGCGGCGGGACTTGTGAAACTCGGCTGTGGCGGCGGCTGGTTGTGTAACACGGCGGGCTGGGCCCGGCCCCCCGGCACTGCACAGGCGCGCTGCTTCCCCGCCCCACCGCCACCGGCACCCGCCGCCGGCCACCGCGCACGGAGTGCGAGGCGCAGGGGAGCGCACGGGAGGAGCGAGCGGGGAGCAGCGCACGGGGAGCAGCAGGGCCGGGCAGGTGGCGCGGGCAGCGGCGGTGTCGTGCGCCGGGAGGAACCGGCAGAAAGTAGGTCACCGCCGCCGATGCGCAGGTACCGGCCTCGGGCTGGCCCCAGCCGCGGAGTCCTGCTGGGACCGGCCCGTCCCCGCTCCGTGCGCGGCTCTCGCCGGGCGCCGCGGAGCGCAGCTCGGCCCCGGCTGCCCCTACGGACCCGCGGCCGCTCTGCGCTCCCCGCCAGGTGCGCGGCACCGGTTCCCTGCGCAGCACGAGCTGTGCCCTGACGGGATTAGTCATCCCGTACCGTGAGTCACCCATTTAATATTTGCCGCTTCCTTCCTCATAGGTTTTTTTTTTAATTCCCTTTCTCCGCTGTAACTATTTACCCTCCTCTCCAAGGACAGCGGGCAGCTCCTTTCCCCTGCCCGCGCCTTACAGCCGTGCGCAGCTGCGGGCGCGGAGCCGCAGCCGGCGGCAGGAGCAGGGCATCCCGCCGGCGCTGCCACCGGGGATGGAGCCGCTGCTCAGTCCTGACATGTGGTCCTGCCCATCGCCAGGTTTGATTTATGCTCCTCTTGTACCTGGAAAGCAGTAGGTACCAAAGCTGGAGCACTGAGACTGTTCTGAAGTCTCTCTCCTCAAGACACTGCCCTGAGGACCAGCGCTGCAGTGGAAGCCACTGGTTGACGCCACAGCTGGGACGACTTGGGAGAACATCGCTGGGTCCCTGACTCCTGCCCGGGGCTGCTCCAAGCAGCTTCCAAAACTCAATGTGCGCTCTCTTACCAACAAGTTAATTTTTTGGGGTGCTTTTTTCTCCTCTCCATTTAATTTCCTCTTGGAAAGGACCTACGCAGTGCTGGGAGATCTGCTCCCTCTGGGAGCACATTGCTGCCTAGCATCCCTTTCCCACAGCTGGCATCATCACTGCTGGCTTTCTTTGCTCAACCAAAATTCCTGTTTCTCTTCCAGCCCTCGTTCTGCCGGAGTAAATGGGCAGGCATGAAGGCAGCCTGCATGGCCCCATTCTCACACGTGCCCCAAACCATAGCAGGGGGGACAAAAGCAGAACCACAAACGGGACAGTGGACAAAAGACTTTGCTATGAGTTTTTTAATATGAAGCTGATGCCAGTGAGGAAAGGGAAGTGACGTTGTTACAGCAATAACCCTGAGGAACATCAGCTGTTATTGATGAGGACAAGTAAAAGGGCACCTTTGCACGCGGTTAACATTTCTTATTTACTTTCCTATCGGAGGCAAAGAAAATAGCTTGGTTGTGCTGCCTGTCACAAGTCGCAAATCTCTTTTTCTCACTTAGGTTTTTGAGGCACACAGCCTTGTCACGCAAAACAGCAACCCTTCCCTCATTCATGTGGTGAAAATCCTTCCTGTTCACTTTCAGGTGAGATAAGAACAAGTATCAAATGCAGCCTTTCTCTCCACTTTTACTTGGGTTAAGGTGTATCTCTGCAGCCTGCAGTGCAGCCCTGTCACAGCAGTGACCATCACCAACAGGATGTCACCACCTTCCTACAAGGGCAAGCAGATGCACATTTGGGAAAGTGGAGGAGGAATGATGAGAACATGGAACTCTGTGACTGAGGCACTTTAAGATGAAGCACCCACAGACGGATGGGTGGGAAGCACAGGCAGGCAGGATGTGGCCCTGAAGAGGCTGTGGTAGGTTTCCCCTAAAGGCACAAGCCAGTACAGTGCCACAGTGACTGCCCTTGAGTTGTGCTAGCAGCTGGCCAGGGGTGCTGGCACTGCTGGGACACTTCTATAACCGCCCCCATCCACATACCTGACAAGTACAGGAGACAGCATCAACTGATGCCTTCTAATAAAGCAAATTGTTCAGAATTACCACTTTACCTCATAAAAACCAATATTTGCTGACCAGAAATAATATTTTATTTGAAGTGTTCCAATCAACTTCCTTGCAGGTAGAGCTAGCAGGCTGGGCAAATACAGAGGCCCCTCTTCCTGCAGCAATGGTGAAGGAGTTTTCATATCTATTACTTCAATTATCTTTAATAACACACTTTCCACCAAGATCTTTCCAAAAGTTAAGAAAAAACAGGGATATAGACATATCTGCTACTGCAAAATTCACGCATTATTCAGCAAGTTGTGGCGTTGGGCAGCTTTAGCTGTGCTCAGCGATAGTTCGCATAGCCTCAAATTTGTTTATATTGTTAGTTTTTGACAGTGCTGCATTGCAAAAACATGCCAGCAGCAATAAAACCAAGAGAGAGCTAGTTTTGTCCAAAAAATAAGAACATCAGAGGAAAAAAATTATCTTTGTGGTTCTTATAGATATTCTTGCGTATGTTTTTGTATGTGTTTTTGTGTGTGACTAGAAGTGTATGTGTGTGTATATATATCTATATAGACACATTAATACATGTATATACACATTCTATATATGTATCTAAAACCCAGCAGCCTGCCCCTGCTGCACTCTCCCGGTTGGCTGGGAGATTCTGCAGTCTGGTAGGCGCCACTAAGGAGCAACAGAATTAAATGAGGAACTAGAAGGATACCTTAGGCTGTATTTTGGAAGGTCACACTCCCATTCACCATCTATCATCCCGAGCGAAGGGTTGTCCAAACTAGCCTTTAAATTACACACTGCAAAGATTCCTACCCAGGAGTGCTTGCATCTCTCAGTGCTAAATCAACAACCAGTCCCGGTTCAGGATCAGGCACCTCAGCCTCGTCTCCCTCCAGAGTGTGCCCAGAAACTCAACGGGATGTTTTTCCCTTTTCACACAGTAGTAACCGTGGGGCTTAGGATCACGCAAACGAAAAGCAAAGAGAGGTACAGAGATGACAAAGAGGAAAAAGCACCCTTGCCTTGGTCCGAAGCGGCTGTTTCTGCGCGGGTTCCAGGGGAGCTCGGGGATGCAGCAAGAGCGGAGCTGGAGCAGCAGAGCCCAGCAGCGCTCGCCATGGGAAGGCCGCGGGAGCCCGGTCCCGGCTCTGCCCAAGGCAGGGACACAGAGTTAATTGTGTCAGTGCTATTGCACAACACTGTTGCCTTGACACTGTGTCGTGTAAAGATTTTAAACTGCCTCTTTATTAGTCATCCTCTATTCATTTTAATTGTGCCTGATAAGCAGGGCCATTTCACCTTTGTGTGTTCTGTGCGCGCTTATCGTGCGTATTTATGTCGCCCAAGAGACTTTGAATCTCTTCCTGAAGCGTTGGTAGATGCAGAGGAATGAGGAGGCATTGCCATCACAGCCTGCTGTGGTTCTCACCTTTTGCTTGCTACCTTTTCAGAGCCCTGCTCTCCCAGTGTGGGCATCTCCATAGGTCCTTGATCCTGGCACCAAAAATGCTCTGACAGAGGCTTAAGTTCATGCCTGGGAACCAATAAGAAAGGATAGGCCAATTGCAACATGCACCTAATTTTTTATTTTTTTTTCAGGATCAAGTGCTGTAGGTGTGTGCTTAACACCATGGGCCTCTGATCTGCTACCAGGACAGAATTTTCTATGGATTAAATTCTTGCCTCTGAATTAGGGTATTGGTTATTTAACAAAATCAAAGTTGGGAGATGAATAATTATTTCATTTAATACAAAGAATACAATGAAAGTTTATGGAATATTTTAGTCTTACTTATTTGCAACATAAAAATATACTGCTTGAGAGCTTACCCATGTGAACTCTGTCCCTGAAATTCCTTATCTAGCCTTATCTTTGTGAAGTCTGAAGTTTCACTGAAAGTTCCTGGAAATAGTGCATTTTCCCTTCTATGACCTTCTCCTCACCTCAAACATCCCCTGTGTTTGCAGTGGGAGAAGGAAGGGCGCTTTGGCCAGGCACAACGCTGCCTCCCCCTAAGAGCAGGCACAGGTGTCCCCGCTGCTCTCAGTACCTGCAGCACTGCTGGCACTGCAGGGACTGCTCGCTTAGAGTGCACGTCTGCTTCAGGAAAGTTAGCAGAGTCCTTCTCCACGTGGAGATGGATCTATTCTCTGGGTTTGTTGAGTTTCATCTTAATTTTCCCCATTAAAAAAGGTTCAAAGCTAGAATTCAGGTTTGAACCAGAATCATGTGAGGAGATGGGCAAAATACCATTCTCAATTAAGTTCAGAAAAACTAATGGAAATGCCATTAAAGTCAGAACAAAAACCACATTTACTCCAGTGTGAACAGGATTTCCCCCCTAGCATAAGATCTTCCATTCCTGTGGGCTGAAATGAGTTTCTCACTGTCCTACACAGCATCTTTTAGGGCCACTTGGAATATTTATGCAACTGCTTAAAAGTATTATGAACATATATGGATCACCACTTAGGACAAGATTCGACCTAAGCTTTTGAGAACCAACAGGAATATTTTAATTTCCATAATCCAGAACCTTATTTTGTTAGAAAATGGTTTAAGATGGTTCTTATGGAGGCAAGAGTAGTACCCAAATTTTGTGTGTATTTAAGGCCCTGTGCTGGGCCTCTCCCTTGTGCTGGAGTAATACCTTGGTCAGATAAATGAATGTATTAATTTGAAAAGTTGAGAAGTGCCCAAGTCATATTTTTGGCCCAGAAAAAGATTAAAAATACTTTTCATGTGGCTGATCATACTTCCAAAAAATTATTACTTTTGTAAAGGAAAAAGGTGTTCTGTCTTAACTGCAGTAAAATATTCTTGTGATCTGTTATTCTGCCTAACTCAAAGAAGGGAGGGGGAAACTTGCACAAACAGGAGCATGGCTGCCTTTTCCTGTCCATATCCTTACATGAGAGCATATAAGCTAAAGCTAAAACTCTTTGACTACATTTTATCTTGATCCCACAGGATAATATATCTATGAATTAATTTTCTTTGATGCTTGGTTCGTATCTTTTGGAGACTGTGCTGAAGACAAATTCAGACTACTGCATTTAAATATGGGTTATGCCACCTCTGATTAGTATAATCAGCTACCAAGGAGCCTCTTGAACAGGGACATAAAATAAAAATTTAATAATAATTATGTTAAAGGCATAAGTACCCCTGAATTCAACAGGCAGAGGACAAAGGAGCAGAGGGAGCACCAGGCAACAGCAGCAGCTGCAGTACTGCCCTTGGATGAAGCACAGAGGAGGAACAGACAAGTCAGTGCAGAATTACTGTCTATTATTTGCAAGTGCATCCTTGCTAATACATCATAGTGGTTACTACTTAACACATTAGATCCACATTGATAAACACGGATATTTCCTATTAATACTTATGCTGAGCTTTATTCATATGAGGTGGTAACACTTTAAAGCTTCTCTCTAGTACTTTTCCATTCTTAGTTACTTGATCCCATACACAGCAGTTGGGAATTGTGCAAGTCAACTATTTAATGCACAGAAGGTTTCCACTTTCCCTTTTGGGCCTTTAGTTAGGACATATGCAAAGGTAACATCATCATCTTAGAGATTTCAACATACTGGATTAGAGCAGCAACTGCTGACTCCAAGACAAAACCCAATGAGCTTCTGGCCAAACATACCAGATGGAAAGTTCTCCTTGTCACCTGGACTTCCTACTGCAACCCAGGGTCTGACCAGACACCCAGGTTGTACCTGTGGGTGACAAAGGACACACTTGTTGGGAAGGCTGTGCTGGTACAGAAGCTGCTTCCGTCCATACCTCCCCATCTTTTTCACAGCTGCTGTCATTCTCCTCTGTTCTGCCTGGACTGGGCTATGGCCAGAGGACTCCCATCTATATTGTAATCTCCTCCCAAAACTGGGTAACTGGGTCAGAAAGTGGTATTAGGGTGACTGTAACTTGCAGGCAGTTCCCTTGCCCCTTGTGCTGGTGGGAAAACTTTCCCTCTGCAGAACCACCTGCAGTGGGATGCTGAGAGAAGCTACTGCTGATATCGCTTTGTAAGGAAAGCAAATTCTTCCTTTTCATATCCAAGTGACCTGTGTGGCCCTTTCCCAGCTCTGTACAAGAAGACATTAAAATCAAGACTATTTAAGATGGATAAGGATGCAGCAGAAAGCTGACAGGGCATTTGTGTGGAGAATACAGTGGGGTTGACACTTCTACCACACCCTGATTGGCAAACACTGAAAAAACAATGCAAATATATCTGTGTATATCTGTGTATGTACCTGATAACCATGCAAACTCACTCACCTCAAATAACCACTATGGAAAGGTGTAGTTTGACAGTCAGATTATAAAGGTCAAGCAGTGGCTTTTTAGGCATAAGCTGTGCTAGTGGTTCTTGAAAAGAACTAAGCAGCCTGATGGTCTTGAGGGACAACTGACAACACAACCCAGACACTGGAAAGGACAAAAGCCTGAACGCACAAGGCCCAGGTCAGGGCTCTCCAAACACCTCTCTTAATGGTCTTTTTAGGATACATAGAAAAGAAAATGTATGTACTTCATCCCTGCACAAAAGTCAATTAGGTTCTTGGGTAATTTGCACTGTTTTCCTTCTGCCTTTCTTTAGGAAAACACCAAAACTTTCTAAATAATTTCCTGAAAGCATAAAACTGGTGAACTGATATTCAACAGAGATTTTGCCCAGGGAGCAGGATGGACTGAAAGCTTCACATGTTGCTGAAGCTGTGCCACTCTGCTCATACTTAAACAAAAGCGAGTTAAATTGCAAGTCTATGAGATTTTATCACTGTTTTACCACAAAATAATACTAAAATGTGCAAAAAATATTCAGAACTGCATTGGATGTTATTGCACTCTCTACTCACAGGAAAGCTCATGGTTTTTCTGGGCACAGGGGAGGTGCTGAACACCATCAGTGGATTGATTATGCTACTGGAAACTAATATTTTGTGACAGATTTTGTCTATAAACAGTGTTGCAAAAAGTCATCTCTAATAAGAGGAAATGAACCTCTGACTAACATGGGGAAATCAGCTTCATAATGCAGCTCTAAGTGATGGCATTTTTGTATTCCTATAGAAAATGAGTATATGAGACAGTTGGAATTTCCTCATCCAAATGAGAATATCAAAATCAGTTTTGGTCAGGGCTTGTGAATGGGATTGGAGAGGGGAGCTATCTAGTGAGCATGTTTTCATGAAACTCAGGAAGTGTTTTGCAGAAGTAAGAGCCATGAAAAACAGATTGCATTTTTTTTTGGTCTTTAGACTTGTCTCTTTACTCGGCCCAGATATGCTGGTGATCATTGAGGGCAGTTATGTACTGCCACACTTCTCATCCTAACCCCAAACCTTCACTGCACCCCTGACTTGGCTTAGAAAGTTTCTAGTTCTCTCCTCATTAAGAAACCACCTCTCACTTCTTACTCCAGGAGAATATCCATCTTGTCTGGCAAGCCAAGCAGCACCTTGGGGCACATCTGCAGGCAGCCAGATAAGCCTGATGAGGTTTGTTGTGTGGATTTGGGGGTTTTTTTTAGATTTTGGGTTTGGTTTTTTGGTTTTTTTTTTTTAATTTCTTGGTTGTTTTTTTTTTAATTTATTTATTTAGTATTTTTTGTGTTTTATTGTTGCTGTTGTCTGTTGGTTTATTGGGGTTTTTAGGGTTTTCTTCTTGGAGGTTTTTTTTTTTAATTTCAGCACAGTATGTAAACAATATAGTTCTGTGGAACAGAGCCTTAGGGTTCTCAGAGCACTGGAAACCACTTTTAGGAAAATGCTTGCTTACAACAAACTTCGTTTCAATAAAGCGAAAGGCTGTCTTTATTTGGACTATCATTGCTGTCATAGTGACATCTAGTTTACCTGAGTTTTCATCCTTCCCTTGTCCATTTAATGCATGCCTCTAGCCCTGGTAGTGGTGCTAGTTTGCAGAATAAGTCATTTCAGCTGAGGAAAAACACAAGCATTAGACTCCAAAAATAAATTTTAAAAGTGTATTGTTTCTTCTAGAGCTTCAGTCGTTTCAGTGGCAGCACTTCAGGTGACCTGCATTTGACAGCACTCGCTCAGAGCACTACAAAAGCAGCACTCAGGGATTTGCTGCCCTGTCATCATCTCCTTCAGTGAATTCAGTCACCATGCAGTGCCACATACCCAGCACAGAGAGTGTCACCAGCGCAGCAACTGGTGGGTGAAACATAATGAAACTATGAAGAGGAAACCTGTCACAAGCTGAAGGAAACATTTGCTTTTCAGTGGAGTGTTTCATCTCCATATGAGGGCTGAAGTTAAGGATGAGAGAAAATTAACTTGTGCCCTGGGCACTAAATGCAGCTTCTTATGCAGTTATGTACTGCATAAAAAGTTGATGGTTCTGTTGCCATGGGAAATAGGGAATACTTGCCATGACAACTGCAGCAGAATGTAGCACATAATCCACTTCACACAGAGCATCTTCCAAAGCAACCACTCCCATTCATACATCCTACAAAATTTTGTGTCCTTGAGAGCAATTCAGTGTGTGTTTTTCAGGCACAGTGGTTAATCTGCACTTTACCGTGGCATATTTCCTTGTGTCTAATATTATTTATTATTTGGTTCTTACATACCCCTTACAGAAATGCACCTGAAAGCACTTTGCAAAGGTAATCTCTACAAAAAGCTTCTTTGTTTACTTTACAGATGAGCATTTCAGGCAAAAAAAAAAAAAATCACATGAGTCCCCATAGAACAGCAGGATCAGGACTCATGTTTGCACATCGCTTGGGCCAGTAACAGGAACATGGCTCTTGTTGTAAGAAGGTGGGATGAACTCTGCAGCCAAAATCTGCACCATCAGGGCAGAACAGCTGTTGGGGAAACCTTCAGTGAGCCCAGTGCATCTGCATCTCTGATCAAACAGGAACAACATGCCACAGTGATCTCTGTGACCCCTGTTTTGCGATGCACCTGGGTGGCTGCATGACTGCTGAACATCACAGGCAGTTTGGGCATGGAGGCACTCCCTGTGCCAGCCAGCCCACTGCAGAGAAAAGATTGCATTTCTTGTAGCATTCTGTTCCAGAAGATGCTTCTGAAAACATCTTTCTGCATTCGCATCGAGGAGCTGTGCATGCTGCTACTGGTCAGAGCTCTGCATGCTAAAATAAAGCAGACACTGTCTTTGCTGTGTTCATTCTGGTCAACCTGCAGCTCCAAGCACCCTGAAAACCTGCACTGCCCTTTGGCAGATGGGCTTCCTCATGCCAAACCTCGTGCTGCTCCTTAGCAGGCACAGCTGGTGGCACAGCATGAGCAAACGCCACCAGTTTGGGTGACCTGGTTGCACTTTATCCTAAGAACTCACTGAAGCCCTGCCATGCCTGGTCCACTAGTGGAGCATGGAGTTTGCTAAAATTATTTGCCTTAAAATAATTTCTGGAGGGAAAAAAAGGAGAAAACAACAAATTGTTGTTTTGTTGTGATCAAGAGTTATAAATAACCTGGAAAACCAAGAATGTGCTTGGAGTAAATATGTGACTGAGAAAACCATTACCAACCCAGATAACTATTCTGGCTGTTTACCTCTTAACCTTGCCAGACACATTCTAAAGTGCATAATAAGTGACATCTCTCCTTTATCACAAGATTTTGCCACAAGATTAGATTGAAACTCTCACTCTTTTAGTTACCGATGTTAACGATGTTGTTTTGGCTTTGGATCTGTTTCCCTAATTTAAAAAACAGCATTGACAACATTTTTCCACTGTTTAATTTGCATAGTCACAGTAATTAAATATGAATCTTCAAATATTGCAGGATATATTGTAGATTTATCATCAGTGAAACAGTCTTCTGCCCATTTTCATAATTATAGCTGTTCAGATCAAAATGGTTGTGCGCTGAAAGATTGACAATTTTCTCCTTTTAGTTAAGTTGTCAGTTGTTTGCCCTTTTGGCAGTGCTGCATAGAAGTTATGATTCATAATTAAATTAATTCCCATTCACATATGAAGGCATTTCCTTTCCAATTTTTTTTGCATTCTATTTTAAATTGTTTCTTAAGATATGGACTCCAACATACTGCAAGGAGCAGTACGTATTGTGCATATCCTTATACATTAAAGGATATATACATAAAGTACATATATATAAAGAATATGCTCATGTGCAGCCCTGAATGAGTACTGGACCATATAAATCACCTGGATATTTCAGTTGATTATGGTGGCCTTGATGGTGGCCAAGAAGGTTTTGCCTGATAGGTGTCTTTAATTCTTCCTGCTTGCGTGAGTGGTAAATTTTGCAAAGAATTAACAGTGACTTCAGGCCTTTGTTCAGATTGAAGAGTTTGTTTTTTTCCATCTCCAAGCAGAGCACTTTTACATAATGGCTGCCTACCAGCTCCATGTATTTTCTTCAACTCGTATTCCCCAGAGACACCGGCTTTGCACTAAAGAGGAAACATGACAGAAGTACTTTTGGGCACCCATGAACCCTGCTAGGAGCAGCCTTTGTGATTTCCATGCCTCAGAAAGTGCTGGGTAAAGTGCTCTCCATCCCAACTCCCCACGCAGGTGCTGACTAAAATGTTACCTGTCCATCAGTCATGCTGTTACACAAGCTGTTCTCAGAGTCTGTGCCTAACTGTTCATGCATTTGTATCTACTCAGAAACTCTCCTGGCTATCTTCTCATCAGAAAAAAAAATATGTAGCTTCTTGTGAACAAAGTTTTATCAGATTGAAGAAGCCTTTTAAGAATGGTTGAGGATGAGAACAAGTACAAAAGAAGCTACAGACAGCTTGAAATACTTAAAGTGATAAGAAGTCCCAGTGATTTTTTTTTGGCTTAAAATCAGTAATTCATTCTAGGGGCCAGGTAACACTTTCATCTATTGAGGTGAGAAAGGAACAGGCTGTTCCTGTTGCATGTGCCTTTCATAAAGCCTCAGTAAGCATACTCTCTGTGTCTCACCACCCCACTGCTTCTGGATGCTTCCAGGTGGGGTGCTGCATGGGCAGCTGCTCAATGCATCTGGTCATGGTGCTGACAGCTCAGGTGCCTCAGTGATGGGACCAAAGGAGAAGAGAGATTAAAATCATAACCTTTATGTTAGGAGGGAACAAGGAGTTTTTCCCAGCCATAATTAAGCCCAAGCTTTTTACTTCCTGCCTGTGTAGGCCTGGGACTCACTGCTGGTGCCTGAACTGGAGCAAAAACTCTCCTGGTTCATCCAGGCCTGCAGCTCCTGCCCTCATGGTGGGAAGATGCAGCCCATGATCTCATGCATCTCCTGCACTTCTCATCACATCTCAGAGTTTCATCACAGCCCCTAAGAGCTAGGAGAGCATTTCTTCATTTTGCAGAAGTCAGATCAGTCTTTTTTGAAAAGCAGCTTTCATCACACATTAGTGACTGTGACACTACAGCTTTGGGTTGTGTTTTTTTTTTTCTTCACACTCAGTACAGGTTAAAGTTACAGCTGTTGCTGAAGATGGGAAACCTCAACTTTACAACAGGTTTCCTCTAAAAGAAGGACTTAGTTTGAGGTGCCAAACCAATAGACTTTGTAATTTCCTGCTAGTCACAGGCAAAACCCACTGTCCATGTAAACATCAGGTGCTTTGCTATCACTGATCAAAACACACAGGGGCCAGGGAGCAGTGAAATGATCTCTGAGGACCATCTCCTCCTCCCCCCTCCAGGACAACCTGGAGATCTCCCTGTACATGGCCAATATTCAGCTGCATGTTTCTATTTCAGGCCTTGGCTGCTGGAGCTGGCTGGAGCAGTTGATCAGCTTACCTACTGTCTTGCCAGGATCGGGGCTTGAATGAGGGCAAGCTGGCTGTGACCCAACCCAGATAAGTCTTAGGTTGTGATGACAGGTTGGGGAAGAGAGGAAGCTGGGAGAAATTCTGCTCTCTATGACAATATCTTGCTTTTTATTGTTCAGCTTTCCAGACCCAGAGACCTTGGTACACTGGCTTCTGCCCATCAATTGATTATAAGAAGAATGAAAGATAGTCTGTTTGCTTTTTGTTAGGCTGCTTTTCTGGACCAGAAGGTGGAGCCCATTCTTTTGAACATGGGTCTTTCATATACCAAGTCATCTAGAGAGTGGACTTCAAAAGCTATCCCTTTACCAGGAGCAATGCAAGCTTTCACTGCCCAGGCCAAAGCAGGGCTTTGATGTGCAGCTTCCCCTGCCCACAGTGGTGGCAGTAAACAGAACTGCACAGTAGACAGAAATAAGACGCAAAAGCATTTGCATCCTTTGTAGTGGGTATTGGAAATGTGGGTATCCACAGGACAGGCTCTCCATCCCGAGGTTGGTTGGAAGAGCTGAGGCATCCCAGGTAGTGCTTATTTGTCATCCTTGGAAGAATACATTCCTCCTTTATGTAGCTTTTCTGCTGTTCACAGGTACAAAGGCATGGTCCTTTTAGCAGGGCCTGTTGTGATGGAACAAGGCATTAGGGCTTTAAACTAAAAAAGTGTTGATTTAGGCAACAATTTTTTTACAAAAAGGCAGTGAAACACTGACAGGTTTCCCAGAGAGGTGGTGGATGCCCTGTCCCAAAGAACAGTCAAGGTCAGGTTGGACAGGGTTCTGAGAAAACTGATCTAGTTGGAAATGTCCCTGCTTGGTACTGGCAGGTTGGATGAGATGACCTTTAAAAGTCTTCTCCAACCCAAAGTATTCCATGAATCAATGATCCTATGATTTAACATCTCTCTATTGTGACCTTTCCTCATTCAGATGAGTGCAAGCAAATGAGCATTTTGCTTGACCTAACAAACAAGAGCCCAGATGCAAATGCTAGAAACAAATATGGAATTTTTCACAGAACAAAACTGCCTGAGTGGGACTCAGCCTTGCCATGGTGGCTCATTTCAACCTCACCTCTAAAACTGAAAAGAGTTGCCTTGGAGAGTGTTTTGGAATAATATGCACTGTGACCCAGTAAAGATGAACTTTGCCTAGGTCTGACACTTGCAAAAATAAGGCTGAACAACCAGGCAGGATTTTTTACTACAAAACTGGTATTGCTTACACTTCCCAGAGGATGACGTGTTTCTTCTTTCATAAAGTCTGGTGGGGAGAGAATGTAATTGCATTTTCTTAAAATCCTCTCAGAATGGTAATAGAAGGGATCTTTGCTTCTGTGTCCTCATAAAACATACAATAGACAAAATTTTAAAGGGAAATAAGCATTTTTGAATAGCAATTCTCTTCTGGCAGTGATAACTATGTGCTGTGAAGATTCTCTCTCTTAGGCTTCTCTTCATGTTGGAGGATTGGATTTTATTTTTTGGGCATGAGTTGTATTTTAAGATTACCTTGGATGGTATAACCAAACCAGGTATATGACTGCATTTTATGTGCAATTTAAAATGGGAGTCAGTAGAGCTATATCTTCCAACTGAACAAAAGGACAACAGAAATCTTCAGGCAGAATTCTCTTCTTACATCTACCCATACTGCACACAGTGATGGCAAAGAACACCATCTTCTGTGCTGCTTGCAGGGAGAATGTAGCTTGAAAACAGATGCCCAAAGCACATATCTTAGATTAATATATTTAGCCTAGAAGTGTTTCAGACTGAGAAGTGATCATGCAAAATACATTTTCCTTGCCAGTATTATTTTAGTAAATAAGGAGGAAAAATTTATCCTACCTGCTATCATAGATGATCTGTTTAAAGGGGGGATGAATCATAGCTTTGAGTGTGCAGTCATAGGAAGTACTGTGACATGTAGTGTGTACTCAAACTTGAAGATCTTGATTTCTGGTTCAATGGTTAATAAATCAAGCAGAGCTTTCACTGTTAACCTTTTTTGGGGAAAGGAACAGCTAAACTCCAGGACTCCAGGAGTTTGAAACTTCTTCAGTTAGTTATCCAGTAGAATTTTCAGTGAAAATTATCAGGTGCTAATTTTCAGTGAAAGGCGATACATAAAACTTCAGAGGGTTGGTTGTTTCGTTTGAAGGATGTAGACAAGTGTGTGAAAAATTGCACATGAAAGAGAGACATCTCTGGAGATTTTAGAAGACCCGTCCTAAGGAGGGAAGGGAGAAGCCCCCAAGTCTCATACCAGCAGAAACACCCATGCAGAGTGTTGCCATCAGTGCTGCCAGGACATTGTGTGTGCCCATCAGCTCCTTATAGAGCTTCCCATGTACCACACTATCGCTGCCTGCTGTTAGCACCATGCCAAATTGAGGGTTTTTATCAAGAACACACTTCCTGGTGTTGTTACAGCACCATAAATTTCCAAAGTATGTAGATCATTGCTAATGGAGGAACTTATTTCAGGCACCATCAAAATTAATCAATATCCTTCAATATGGGACACAAATGGCCTAGATTGAGAAGTCTGATGTAGACAGCCTTGAGCAGCCTGTCTCTATCCTTCTCCAAAAAGACAAATCGAGACCTAAATTCATCTGATGAAAATGACAAAGTGCAGAGGATACTAGAACAGAGTAAATCACAGAGTCACGGAATGGCTGGGGAGGAAAGGACCTTTGGAGATCAGAGTCCAACTCCCCTACTAAATCAGGTTCACCCAAAGCAGTTTGCACAGAGTTGCATCCAGGAGGGTTTTGAATATCACCAGAGAAGGAAACTCCACAACCTCTCTGGGCAGCATAGCATATATTCAGAACAGATTACATATTTTCTAGTTACTTGGTGACTCCGTTACAGAATAAAATCAATAGACCCAATACAAAAATGCCATGGAGCAGGCAGTGCTATGGCAAATAGAATTGTAGGATCTGGCAGAGAATAAGCACCAGTGAACATTTAAAAACTATACGAGAAATCCTTTCCTCTGATAAGAGAATAGGGTGAGGTTTGACCTGATAAAATGGGCTGGCTCTTTACCTAAATATATTATTATGTCCAAGTGAACTGGCAATTATATTTTCATCACTCATTACAAGCATTGCTCAGAAGTTGCTCCCTTCAGTCACTGGGTACCATCTCAGGGGATACTCCACCAGCTCAGAAACTTCTGCTGCTAAACATCACTTCTTCAAAGTCAGGAGCTCACCTCTTTGCAAAACCAGACCTCTTTCATGCCAGGAGGACTGGAGCTGTATTTCCTTTCCCTTTGCCAGGGCTCTGGGGGTCTCCATCTCCCTGTGCCTGATGAGTCAAACTTGGTCCCCAGTTCCATTGAGAAAAATTATTATGCTGTGTGGGGAAATCCTGCCTTCCTGGATGTCCCTGCTCAGGCCCTGCCCAGGGGTGGCGCTTCCCTTGCTCCATCCCCTGAGCTAATTCCCAAACCTGGTGCACTGCAGCTGCCACCTGAAGCCTGTGGCGTAGCATCTGCTCTGTGGAGAGTGACAGGGAGGGAAAGGGTTTGGTTCATGCTGGAAAGTTACTTGTTTTTGCAGGCATTTCAGACATGGTGTGCAGGTGGGGTTTACAGTGGATCACCTGTGCCAAAAGGCATTTGAAGAGTTTGTGTTTGGACAGATCTACATCTGCACAGAAGACATCATGATGAAATAGCAGGGTGAGGGACTGTGGACAAACCAGCACATGAGCCATGAGCCATAAGCAAGTGGCTGCCAGCTTCACATATTACAATATATCACTTACTGAGAGGTAA
This sequence comes from Turdus rufiventris, assembly GCA_013186435.1. Taxonomy (NCBI): domain Eukaryota; kingdom Metazoa; phylum Chordata; class Aves; order Passeriformes; family Turdidae; genus Turdus; species Turdus rufiventris. The sequence continues at coordinate 3,905,489 of PYHW01010359.1, read as the reverse complement.
AACTTCTCTCCCAAGGCCACTTATTCTCTAGGATAAACTCCTGTCCTCCATGAGGATTCTGCAAACACTTCTTGGGTGGGGAAGCAGACAGCAGGAAGACAACGATGATATAATATGATGAAAATAATTTGGGGACTGCTTAGCACAGAGTGAAGGACACAAGAATTCAGCAAATTTGAAACACTACTATAATAACAAAGAACACAAGTCAGAGGAGCCTTTTCCTTGTGGTATCACAGCAAAAAAAAGCTTCTCATCTTTCAGATGGCTCTGTTAAAGTCAGTTTTGCACTGGGAATAGCCACTGGCAGGATGACAGCCTACACTTTGCTCCTTAATCTTATTGGCACATTTAGTTGGCCAGGGTTTAATTAATACTAGATCTATTTATAGCTGCAATCATGAAGGATGTGAAAGTTCTAAGAATGACTAACAAAGTCTAGATCCGTGAGATTTTCTCTCATTTTTTGCTGTCCAAAATTTCTTTTGAAGTCATCAATATCTCTGACCTCTCTGGGCTTAAATTTGGAGGAAGGATGGCTCCATAAATGCATTGGGAAATAATACTTAGCAATGGACAAACTGAATCAATCTGCCCTCTCAGCTCCTTTGGGATGTGGGTTAGCCAGCAGAGCCAGAAGTTGTGCAATCCCTGGATTGCCTAGCTGCAACACTGCCCAAATCTAGCATGCAGGGAGGTGGCTGTTTGTGCCTGTGCAACGGGGGAAGTGTCCATTCTGAATCAAATTTAAAAACTCTTTCTCAGCACTCCTGGGACACACATGGTGATGACTGTGCTGATGGCTTCTGCTTGGGAAGTGGGTGGGACAAGCCCAGGAAGGAACTGAGCCACAAGAGGCCTTACACACGTGTGGTGTAACAAGACCCCTCTCCTTCTCACCCATTCCCTTGCAGCTGCGCATCCTGATGTCGGATAGCAGCTGTTTTTTCAATAATAAAGCACATACAAATAGCCTGGTGAAGGTGGATGAGACTGATGGGGGCCCAAGTACACTAGTCCTACGCACAGAAAAAACTGAAACTGGTTCTACCAAGCAGCAGAGGTTACAGTCTGAATAATTCATTTAACTACAATGCAACTCTACCATGACATGGATTTCCAAAAGTAAGTAATGTTTTGAAGGGCCTTAATGACAGGGGAACTTGGGTTCTCTCTGTAAGTCACAAGGGGCTGTGTCCTTCAGAGGGCAGGGTTGTACATGCTTCCAAAGAAAGAAAATTGTTGCTTTTTGGAAATGTCACACATTACTTTTGTCTTTTCAAGCACACTGAGATACAGTCAGAAAAAGTACTAGCTAGGAGGAAAATTAGGATCTTCATGACCAGTTATTCAGATATCCCCTGTTCACACCTATCACCAACTAATTGCAGCATGACTATAAGATCACCAGGACTGTATTGACATGCGAGGAAATGATTATGAACACAGCTTCCTCAGAAGAAAGGACTGTCCCACTTTTCACAATGATGTTGGAGAACAGAAATCTCTCTGGAGCTCTAATGGGCTACAGGGGTGAGCTGACAATAAGCACTCTTTAATTAAGCTCTTTGAGAAAGTCAGGCTCCCACTGGGCTTGTTGTGAGAGCAGCAAAGCTCCTGATTTATAGCAATTCAATGCCCAAGCTTCCTAATACTGATGTAGGACACCAAATCACCAAGACCTCTTGAGTGTAATTAAAGGTAGGATCCTGGCTGGTATATCCTAGCTCTGATTAGAAATGCGGTCAGAGGTATTCCTGGAGTTTGTCCTGCAGCTTGTATGGTCTGTGCTATACAATAGGTTGCACTGGTGATGGTAAAAGCTCATTTAATTAGAAAGGGGGAAAAATAGTGATGGGGTGATAATTCAAGGTCTTCCAAGTTCTGACCACAAACCTGCTGCAAAGTTTTGAGAAGCCCAAAGTTTCTCTTTTCATCTTTTAAATCAAGAGGAAAAAAAATTAAGTCAAATGGCATGCAGGGGTTAATTAATTATGGCTTGATTGTCAGAAAGGCTAAGGAAATTTCAACACATTCCTGGCACTCTTTATATTTGAAAAATAGGGCCAAAGAATGTTACATTTCTTGTAGTATTTCTTTATAAAGAGACTATTGCTCTCATAAGCTAAATCTATCTTGGCCATCTCATCCAGGGCTCTAGGCATTGATGCAGTACATACAATGTCTGCAGAAACTCCTCCCAGAACTAGTGCTTGAGCACACACAGAACATTAGATACGCTTGTGACTGCTGGCCACTCTATGTTGTCCTCGTGTGGAGGTACCCGAGGAGGTGCTGCCAGTGTCCCTGGCTGGAGCACATTTGAGCTGGTCACCAGCACATTAAAAAGTCTGTCTGCACTTGGAACTGCCCTGCATGGGAAGATCTGATTTCTGATGAGTCACAATGATTTGTTCAGTTGAATTGATTTGAGAACTCCAACTTCCAGACACTCTGATAATGCTTTTATGTGCTAAATAGAAGGACTCCCTACTCAGAAAAATGTTCCTTGTAGGGAATATTAGCACTTTCTAGACTGCAGTCAAATCAGGCCTAAGCCTTTGCTTTAGCAAGAGCAGCTGGCAGAAGTTGTGGACACTTTACCAACTTATTGCATTTTCCAATCCCTCTGTCACTCTTGTTCCTCTGCAGAATTTCATCATCCTTCTCAAATTAAAGGAAGGCTTGTATGAACAGAAGTAATATCACTTAATATCCCTGACTGTAGTACCTCTAACTAATTGTGGTGGGTTTAGCACTGGCCAAATTTCCAGTGCACTTACTAGAATGATTTACTCATTTCTTGTTGTGAGATAGGATTAGGAGGAAGGCAAAACAGGCTTAAACTTTGAAGGATATAAAAAATAACTTTATTAACAGAAACTAAAAGGGAAAAAATAAGAATTAGAATAAAACTTTCAGAACACTTCTCCTCCCTCCAGACCGCTCTTCTTTTACACTGATAACATATAGAAACAGTCAGTTTACCATCTCTAAAATAATCTTTCTCCAATTTACTTAGGGAGAGGAGTATCTCTCTTCAGTCTATGGAGACTTCTCCACAAGCAAACAGTTCTCTTGTGGCCTCGAAGCCGTAGTGATCAGCTGCCCAGGAGAATGGAAATTTGATCGCTGTGTGAAAGTCCCTTCCTCAGCTTACAGTTTTCCCACAACTGTTATCAAGGACCATGTCAACTTATGGGGCACGTAAGTTTAAGGATTAGCAATTCAAGCAAGGGCTCTCTTCATCTTTTGAAAACAAAAGTAATTTCTCTTCTTCCCTGGGGGGCAACAGGGGTCTTCATCTCTCCTCTCTGTTCAAACTTCTCAGGGGATCACAGCTGCTTCAACATCTGCTTACTTCAACACAAATGCCTTTGCTCATGGCCTCAATGTAAATGCTTCATCCGCCCCAAAATATATTTCCATGAGTTACAGGGAAACAAGAGTATCTGATTTATCTTCTCCACAGCTTAGAAGAGAAATTTCAATCCCCAACTCTCCTCCTTCCCTCATCTAGGACCCGAGTCCTTCTTGTCTGACTTCGATGTCTCTATGCTGTTTTCTGTGCTTGTCTCCATCTCTGTCTTTTTCTTTCCCTCGAGAGAGAACAAAGTGTCTACAAGTCTCATCTGGGCAAGGAAAGAATATCATGTCCGGGCCTGCTGATGGTCAGGCGATCCCTGCCAGGTTGCTGCTGGGAGCTGTTTACGATGGAGAAATCTTCAGCAGCCACACTGGGGGAAACTAGGATCTTAGCAGAGGCCCAGCCAGAGAAAGTGGTGCATTGTTCTGGCTGCATTCATTGCACAGAATTCCCCTCCCAAAGGCTGTGGCAGAAAGGATGGGGGCAGCCCGGAGCTGCTCCCAGGGGGTGTTAGCAGCGTTCCTGCTGAGCCACCTTGGGCCAGGCTGGCCATGCTGGGAGAGGGGAAGCAGCCAGGATCTCAGCAGCCAAAGGGCCTCCCCTCCCCGGCCCAGACTGGCCTGGGCCCAGCCAGGCCCACCCGGGTTGTGCAGAGGGGCCGGGCCGGTGTCACCTGCTGCAGACTGGAAGGGAGAGAGACCTCTCCTGAGCTTTGCTCATTTAAAAATGCTCATTCACAGAGGCATGTTCAGCCTTCTCAGTGCTTTAATAGGTTGTCAGTTCTAAAAATTAATCCCTGATTTGTTTTTTCAGACATAGAGGAAGCTTTCAGCAGCCTTTTTTAAAAAAAAATTATTTCCATGGGCGTCTCCTTCCTACCTCACAGAGTGTCAAATGTGCAAAACCAGCACACTAATGCACTGTGACTATTTAACTGTGACTCCTAAAGTCTCGTCTAGAGTCACTACTTTCAATCCTGTGAGCCTGCCTTCCCATCTGTGTCTTTTGATGAATGATTCTCTATCAGCCCACACCCACACGTAGGCAGCTATTCCCTATGTATTACCTTACAGGATTAAATAAAAACAGGGAACAAATAACTGCACAATTTGAATCACCATTCACTTGCTTTCCCATCAGAAAAAAAATTGTCAATGTTGGAAAAAAAAATTAATTTTTCTGTTTTGGTGCAAAAATACCATAGAAAGAAAAGGCCAACAAGAAAATTAAGGTACAATTACAACTCTCAAGGTGACAACAGTACTGCAGCCAGCGGGACTCTTGTGGGTAAAGTTACTCCCTGTGCAGAGACCAATCTGAGGCCTTTGTCACAAAAACTCTTCAAAAATAGGTTCTCTGCAGCAGCTAGGTTGCTCTTTTACTCAGGATTGAATTTCAGTCTGTGTGCATATCAGATGAGTAAGATTTGGTTCAATGAAAGAGTCTGAAGGGAAATTTTTTTTCAAGCTGTGTGATGTGCTTAAGCACCCAATCCATCAAAAAGAAAGACATGAAAAAAACAATAGAGATACCAGAAGTATAAAGTAGGAATAAAGACATCCTTTGGGATAAGGCAATGGAACACATGCGGGTGGAAAAACACACAGGGGAGATATGGAAAGTATTCAAAGAGAAATTACTGTATGCCAAATGGTTATGTGTACCATTGAGCTATAAATACTTCAGGACTGGAGACAAGGGTAAAATTTATACAAGAAAGTGGAAAAAATCATCTGATGTAAGGAAAAGCTCTCTAAAAGCATAGGGAAATTGAAAAATTTGAGGTGGAAAATGGAAAGAAAGACCAGTTAATGATGTGAAGAGAGCAGGACCAAAACCACATTTGGTTCTTACAGGTATGGGTGTGTGTTTACTAAAACCTTACTGTTTGCAGCCCTGCTGTCACTGTCAAAGAGTATATCAGAAGCAGCTGCATCACAAAAGCCCAGACACTCTTAAGAACCACTCTGGCAACATCTCTGGTCATCCTGCTTTTCTCCCATTGCTTGCTGGATCTACTACTGCCTCCAGCACCATCCTACACTAGACACTTCTGTGGGCCCTGACTGCTGCTCTCTTCTGTGTTTGCTCAGTATCAAAAGGGCCCAGTGCCTCCGTGTGCCTGAGACCAAGCAGAGCTACAGATCACAACCCCAGTGCCAAGGCTGGGCCTTAGAATCATCATTGCTGACTGCACACATTTCTGTTTTCCCAGCAGCAAATGCCTGTCTATTGACCCTTATAAGCAGGAATTTCATGTCCCCAGGTGATGGATGTGAGTATACAAACAAAATGCTGCAAGTCTTGTAACTATCACAACACACTGAGAACCACATACAAGACCTATGCCCAGAGGTGTGAGTAACTGCCATCAAGGGTAATCATGCATTTCCTCAAGAAGTTCAGGCTCCTCAGAGCAGGACTCATCTCAACCAAACTGAATTATTTAAGAACTCAATGCTTACTCCCAGTTAATTGTGCTGACATGTTTCTAGAAACAGCTGGAGGGAGAAAGGCTCCTTCAAAGACTTTGACTCAGAGGCATGAACATTGCATGCAACTTCTGTTGCCATAGCAGTTTGTTGGGCAAGGTAAGAGAGGCTGCTTGGTGACTTCAACCTCATTGAAAGAAATTCTGTTTCCTGGAAATGGCTGTGCTGCTGTAATATTTTGGGGAGGTGTGTCAAGAGCTGAGAAGGAATATTTTACAGAAGGGGTTGAAATGTACCTTCAAAACCCCTTGGACCACCACAAGCAGCTGTACACTAAGGCCCTGTGAAAATTTGCCCAAAAAGAGACACTTTCCCATCACTGCCCCTTCACCTTGAGCAAGTATATCCACTCTCTATTTAGCCATGCGGGCTCTCTGGGTGATATCAGTCCCCTTCTGTAGAAGGAGCACTAGCCACACATGCAGCCATGTCTTGCCCTAAGCAGCAGGCAGGCAAAAGCTGAGCTTTGCTGCCCGCTCTCTATTCTGTCCTACTTGCTTTGGTGTGATTACATAAGCAGCATTTGCCTTGCTCCTACTTTCTTGTTTCCTTTGCTTGCTTTCTGATTTTTAGGACACTCTTTTGCTCAAGTTACACTGACCTCTTTTGTGAGAGAGGGTACGGTATTTTCTGACTGCAGCCTCTTATCTTTAATAACGCATCACATTTACTGTCCAATTCAATAGTTACACTTGGAAATCCTTTTAATTAGAAAAGCAAAGCACTCTAATCAATAGTGAAATCTGAAAGGCCCATGTAACAGAGAGGGAGCTGTGCAGAAATCTAGATCATCTGATTGTCCACAAGCAAGACAGACACCTACTACAAGTATCACATTCGTTTCCTCCTTTTCATTTCATACAGTGGAAAATATGTCAACATACTACAGGGTACCCAAACGACCCTAAACACAGTCATCTCTGAGAAGTTCTGTTTTAGTTATAGTGAAATAGAAAAATGACGGCATCATTAAAAAACCTGGGTACCAGTTAATAACTTCCACAGTTCTCCCTCCACTGTGGCCACTGCGATTAAGCCGTGCAGCTGTGGGAGACTGTCATCAGCACAGTGGCTTATCTGCCTTGGCTAGGAGCTTATCAAACACAAGCTGAGGGTTTCCTTCTCAGATGTGTGGCACAGGTGGCAGCTGATGCAATGGCACAAATAGCCAAACTCCCAGCCCAGCCAGCTGGCATGAAGATGGATTTTCTTTTTAAATCATGACATGTCCAGGTTAATTCAAAAGCTATTTTATCCAGAGTATAAAAAAACTTGTGATGTGGAGGGCAGAGTAATGTGAATAAGGAGGTAGAAGACACATAGTGAGGGGACACAGGAGAGAAGGAGGTTAAACCAGAAGGTTACAAATTATACAAGGTGCAGGGGTCCCCTCCTCACCCTGCACAGGGACAAAGCACATGAGGGTACACAAGTTGCTCTGTGTGTGTATCCTAGGTACACGTTAGGATACCAGAGGATTGCTGTAAAATCTACTTGTCATAGGCTCCTATGGAAAAAAATCTGTTCCCCCAACTGTAAGCTAAGCAGCTGACAAGCTCCTGACTGGCAAGGCTGAACACCAACCCTGGGGATTTCACCTGCAAGCTGTACAGAGGATGACAGTGGTTAGTGAGTGCCGAGACCCTTCTGCATCTAGCCCAGCATGCTGGTGCTTCTCTGCTCAAACGGAATGGAAGATTAATCAGATGCTAAAAATTACTATTCAAAAGATATTCTGTGACATAAATACCCAGACTGACAGCAGAGCATTCAACAACATATCCGAATCATCTTCCTCTTCAGGAGAGGAACAGAAACCACTTCTCAAACAAATGAGAAAAAGATTTTTATTTTGCTTTGTTGCAAAGAAGAATCAACTGATGATAGCAGACATTTCAAAAACAACCCCATGCTTAATTATAATCTTTCTGGAGCAACCAGGATGGCTTCAGATTATTTTACATAACCGTGTTAAATCCCCCCTGAGAATTATTTGCCTCCTACACTCCATGGTGCCTGAGCTTAAAAGATGGCCAGTTATTTAACAGGCTTGTCAGTAGCTTAAAAAATGTACCAGCACTTGCTGCAAAACAACAATTGGAAGTGGGTTTATTTCATTATCTTCACAGACCCTCCACAATGGGCAGGAAATTGTTCTTTGATGTGCATTATTTTGAAATGCGTATTGCACTTGTGTGTTTAAATGGTAATGTACATAAAATATATATATATCTACAGCCAAAGCTAGGAGTACCCTTTTTGGGCAGTAGAAGCCTTCCAAAACTTTACTTTAGTCAGCTTGCATAACACAGCATGTTTTTCTTCTGTAATTTAGAAAAGGAAGAAACATCTTGTTTTCTTGCAGTGCCTTCTTAGAAAAAGAGAAGCCATCTGACTAATGAATAGCCTAATATTTTGCTGGTGATTTAAAAATGTAACTGGGAAAGGGAAAAGGGACATGATTCAGCCCCAGCTGAATGTTGTGATCTTTCCTTCTTGAGTTATTTACTTGATTTTTCATGTTTAAGGTATGTTTTTAACCACAGCTCTCTATGTTCACATAAAATTAATTATGAAATGAGGAAAACATAAATAACAAAGTGAGGAAAGAACTGAATTCCTGTTCACGAACTTTGAAGCCCAGTAATTTCAAAGGAGTTTGCATGCAGACCTTTGTACCTCGTAAGTATTCTTCACCAGAGGACAAGACTGTTGCTGGGCTTCAGGAGGCAGAAGGACAATTTGTGTCCCTCTTCAGGGCTGTCTTTTTGGAGCAGAGACAGGTCTTCAGGCAGGTAGGCAAAAGAATTAAGCAGTGTGTGGGCTTCAGCATAGCCCAGGTATTCACTGTCATAGAGACAAGAAATGAGTACACTGGTAACATCTTAATTTTTGTTTTGCTCAGATGGTTGGGCAGCAAAGTATGTCTTCCGTTAATCAAATTCTCAGTGCATATTAGCTGCAGCCATGAAGATTAAAGAAGTCTCAAGTGAGATTCAGCAGATTTTTCTCAGCTGCTGATGGTAACAACCAACCCAAATGTCCCATGGAGTTGTAAATGGGAGCAGAAGCCATTTCTGAGCATCCCTATGCCACCTCCAGCACGCTTGGGACTGCACCTATGAAGGCTATAGATGCTTTTTCTATTATTATTTTTGATGACTAATCCATCTGAGGGCTGGATGACTGGGATCATGCTGATGGCAGGCAGCCGGCCCTGAGAGCAGCCTTTGGAGGGACACCCAAACTCTGCCAGCATTGACTTCAGGGTCAGGAGCCTTTTAATTACAACCATAACTCTGATGTCTTCCAGCAATGGGAGAGCTGTAAAGACTAAAGTAGTATCACTGCTGGGTTCAGGATTAAAACGCATGCTGGGAAATTCAGAGGAATGTCCCCCTGTGCCTCACCAATCCAGTCCCTTCTGCCAGCCTCTTGCACCCAGTAAATCTTACCCTGCTCTTGCACAGATGTAGTGAGTCTAGTGCTGGCCAAATGCCAGTGCACCTACTAGAATTATTTACTCATTTTCTGCTGCAAGATATGGATTAGGAAGAGAGCAAAACAGGATCAAACTTTAAAGTGCATAAATAAAACTTTATTAACAGAATTAAAAGAAAAATAGTAAGAAAATCAGAATAAAACCTTCAGAACATTCTTCCTCCCCCCATACCCTCTTTTCTTTCCCACTGACAACATAAAGAGACAAAACGTGGGACTTTCAGTCAGTTTACCACCTCTAAAATAGTTTTTCTTCAGTTCTCTTAGGGAGAGGAGTCTCTCCTGCCATGATGGCGACTTCTCCACAAGAAACAGTTCTCTAGTGGTTTTAACGTCACAGCAAATCAGCATCCACCCAGAAATCTGCAATCGTGAAATCCCTCCCACGTTTTGGCAGATTTTCCCCATAACTACCACCATGGTTCATTTCAGCTTATTGGGGTACAAATTAAGGATGAGCTGTTCTAGTATAGAAACACAAGTTCTCTTATCTCTGGGATCAGAAGTTTTCTTCTTCCATCCCTGGAGCAAAGTTTCTCATCTCTTTCTGTTCAAGCTTCTCATTGGATCACAGCTACTGCAACGTGCTTATTTCAACACTGGTGCTTCTGCTCACGGGTGTAGTTAGAACACTACATCCCCCCAGTGCATACCATGAATTACAGAGCAAAACAAAGTCTGATGTATCAATTATATCTTCACCATAGCCAAGAGATTTCAGCGCAAAACCAAGGCATCTCCTCAATCTCCTCCCATCTAGAATTTGACCTCAGTGTTTCACGTTGTTTTGTCTACATGTCTTCACCCTTTCCTTTTTCCTGATTAAGGAGAGAATTGGTGTTTGTACTACATTTGTTCTCAAGCTTTATAAACTGAAACAGTTTTTATAGAGTTCTGCAGCGCTGAAAGGTTGATCACATCCAGGCCCTGCAACAGCTTGCGTCAATGGTCTCCGCCAAGTCACCCTGGCTGCTGGTGCCACCCCGCGCCTTCTCTTCATGCAGGGTGCAAAAAAAA
>PYHW01010359.1:3873444-3894503 GCA_013186435.1 Turdus rufiventris | reverse complement strand
CTGGCACGGTTCCCGGGAAGGGGCCGGTGCCGCAGCAGAGCCCGGGCCGGCCCCCACAGGCCCGGCCTGCACCCAGTTACCTGCTCCAAAGCTAGAAGCAAGAGAGCTTTCCATGGGCTTGCCTGTTCTTAAAAGTGATTTCACAGAGGCACATCAGCTCTTTTTAAGTGGTTTAACCGAGTGTAGATCTTCAAAACTAGCCAGGTGATTGGTTCCGCCAGGTCCCCACAGGGAACCACTTCTGTTGGTCGTGGACTCCCTCACCAACTAAAAGCCGAACATACATTAAACCATGACAACAGATTAGCTGGAACAGGTCAGGGAATGGAAGGAGGATGCATTTTGTGGATTCAGTGTTATCACCTTCTCTGTGTCCTAGCACTGCATTTTCTGTGTTCATGGCAGGGCTGAAAGGAAAATAACAGCCCTGAGCCTGGTGACTGTGGTTCTTATAACCAGGGACTGAGGTGAAACCTTCAGCACTGAAACCAAAACCAAACAAGAGGGTCCACAAGCTGGTCACTAAGTGAAAAAACCTCCTGCAAACTGCCAGAAGGGAGTGTAGATCAGTTACAAACCAGCTGAGAAGGACAGAAGTTCATCATGTCCCAGGCAACCCTGGACTACACACAGTCAGCAGCAGGTGGACTCCAATGCTTAGCAAAAGGGTGAATTGAACAGTTGATGGAAACCCAACTGTATGGGAACCTGCAGGGTTGTGTCTGCTGCCACGAGTCCCTCGGCACTACGGCACTGCAGAGCAGCGCCATGCTTCCCTTCATGCTTGGTCGAAGCTGTTCAAGAGGATGTGCCAAAACATGGATCTCTAAGCTCAGAAGGGAAAAGGTACAAGCAGAGTTCAAGTTGACAGAGACTATGCTGCAACCGCTGAGATGAGCATTAGGACGATGGAAGATGGATGGAGCCAGAGCAGCCCTGCAGTGGCCAGAGAAGTAGGCAGTGGCTAAAACACAGCTGGTTTCTCATGAAACCTCTCTGCAGAGCTGGAGATGGTAGCAGTGGGCAGGGCACTGCACTGGCTTAGATGGATGGACGAGCAGCATGGAGGGATTGATCAGGCCAGCACTGACATTTCCACTGCCGTCTTGGGCATATCTCTCTGCATCCTGATCCATCCCATGTACTGCGGGCTGTATCTGACTCTGGGCCCCCACTTGCTCAGTCTCTTGGGGTCATGAGGCAGGAAAGAGGAACTCTCCTTCTAGCTCTCTCTTTTTCTGTATTTGTAAAAAATTTCTTCTGAAATAATGTAAATGACCTTATAAATGACCTCATCTCGAAACAAGAAACTCAAGTTTTCCAAGAACACTTAGGAGAGGTTGATTTTGTGTTTCTGAGGGTATAAATTTGGGCTTTGTGACTTCAGAAGAACTATTTTGATTTTGCCCCATATAATGAAGCTGACCATTTTGAATACAAATAGAAAACACAACAATTGTTATTAAATGCTTTCAATCCCATTTTAATGAGCTCTGTATTTCAGAACTGGGATAAGTGCCCTCACTCTCCGCAGTTAGTATAAAAGCTACGTGACTACCCACTATTTTATATGTCAAAACTGACACTAAAGTACAAAACTTCATCATAATCGGTGTAAAGAAAGTTGTAAGTACATAGCTGACGAACTTATCTTATTCAACCTCTGGTTTTGCCACTTATTCCATTCAGGGAATAAACATGCACCATTTTCACTTGTAAGTTCATTATATCCTTACTTTCCCGTAAGTAGTCCCAGTAGGGAGCACCTTCCAGTAGGCATACAAGAGAGCTGAACAGGAACTTTTGAAAAGGGCATGGAGTGACTGGGCAAGGGCGCTTTAAACTGAAAATGAGTAGGGTTAAGTTGGATACCGGAAGAATTTCTTCCCTCTGAGAGTGGTAAGACACTGGAACAAGTTGCCTGGAAAATCTGTGGCTGCCTCATCCCTTGAGGTGTTGAAGGCCAGGCTGGATGAGACCCTGAGCAGCTTGCTCTAGTGGAAGTTGGCCCTGCCCATGGCTGGGAGGTTGGAACAAGGTGATCTTTAAGGTGTCTTAGAACCCAAACCACTCTGTTATTCTATGAAAGTGTCGGTGAAACAACAGAGATATAAAAAACTTCCCTGCTTGGGGCCTGAACCTCATGGAAAGGCAAAGGGGACAAATGACCCACAGGCACCGTGGGGCCGCAGGATGCTCAGAACAGCCCCTCACCAGTGTGGAGCAGAAGGGTCCATGTGAATCACACCCCTGCAGAGCTGGTTCTGCTTGCATCATCCATGCATTTCTCATTGTATTAACCATCCAAGGCAAGCCTCTTTATCCACCCTTGAAGAACCTCTCTTTATTCATGGGGAAAATAGCAAAGAAACAGTTTTACTTGAAACTTCAAGTTGAATTTTATGAAACCTTTAGGTTACATTTCTCACTGAAAAGCAGTAAGTACATTTGCAAATGACACTGTTGCTCAGTTTAATTTGTCCCCTTTCCCAAGGGAGATCTGACCTCAAAAATCCCTGAGGCTTTTGGAATCGATCAGGATCTGTATTTTCCAGGAGAATGCCTTATTTCAAAGCATCTGAAAAGCTGACTCTCACCTAATCACTTCACAACAAAAGGCACCTTCTTTCCACCTTTTCATCTCTCTGCTATTTTTTCTATCTCCCTGCCATTTCCTACATGTTCATGTATATCCAAATTTTCCTCTCTGTCTCCTTCTCTGTGGTCAGTTCTTGGGAAAAGAGCAGATCACAGGAAAGAAAGAACTGGGTGAGTGACCCATGTACGCTCTCTCCATCACCAAGTATTTGAACAGGGTGCTATCTCTGATCTCAAAGTACGGAAATACCAACAGACCTGTCTGGAAAAAGTGAATTTTTCTAAATGCCTGGGCAAACCAAAGGTTTATTAATAGACTGGAATAGCTGGAAGAAAGTTCACTGTATACACTAAAGAAAATGTGTGTAAGTACTGCGGGGCTGTGAATTTCTGTTTTGAGAAATGTGGGTAATTAACCCCTGCCTGCTTGTGTTCAGAGCACAAGTGGTAAGTGCCCTGCCTGCAAAAAGCCCCAAGCCACAGAGGAGTGAAATAAAGTCCTAAAAGACTGAAGTAGAGCCTTTCATCGGAGGGTGACCCAGAGAGCAATGAAAATTCTGGATGGGTGGACAACCACACATCACTAGGGTAAGCCCAACCAAGCCTGGAGCAAAAGGCAGCAGGGAAGTAGCAGAAGTGCAGGACACACTGATCTAGGGCAGGAGGTGCAGGAGAGACCACTAAAACCACAGGGGACTCTACAGGTGGGTATTGTGCAATTATTCCTATTGGGGTTCAGACATGGAGCTGGAATTAGTGCCCCTTTCTCAGCCATCAAATCCCACAGGCAGTGAGAGAGCCCTGAGCTGCTGCTTGTCAGCTCAGCTGCAGCTGACCCAGAGCTGGGCATCCTCCCTTGGACACACCCCCTTGCAATGCCAGCCCCATTCCAAATCTTGTCATCAGGTAACACAAAGTTGCAAGGGGTATGAATTAGGAGTAGAAAAGGGAATGATGTATATAATTTCAGGTGAAATATAGATAAAACCAATTTTTGTTGCCACACAGCCCAGGGAAGAGGCTGTTCAGGGCTCACTATGCTCACTTGTGCACTACTCCTTTACTACAGTCTTTGGCAAATCTGGGGGCAAGGTGATTAAATGCTGCAACCATGCTCAAACTCTCTCTGAAAATGGCTGATTTTCCCAATTTCCAGCTAACCTACCTAACATGGTGCTTCATGGGGGACAATTAAATAGCCAGAAGGAACAGGCATGAAGATAGACTGCTGTGAGCTCCTAAGACCTTTTTATGTGTCCCTGTGGTGGCCAAAAAAATGCAAAAATAAAAAAGCCTGCTCTAGAATTAATTTGCTTTGATCAGTTCCTATTCATAACAAAAACCAAAAACACGAACCCACCATATTTTTCTGCAATTAAGAAAATGTGGATAATGCTCAAGCTTGACTTTGTCCACTTAATTCACCTGGAGTAGCACCACTGAGCATCTGGGAAGCTGCTGAGAAGTGAGCATGCCAAGAGCTGATCTAAGGATTTCATCTGTATCACAGCCTTCTTCGACCTTCAAAAGAGCTGAACATTTTACTAAGGGCTTTCAAGAGGATGCTTATGACCCTGCTGTGTACAGTACATGTGCTTACCTTCTGTCCATCATCAACTCAGACTGTTCAAAAAAGGAAAAACACAAGAACAGTCTAAGAAGAGTCTGTATGGATGGGTGGACAGCAGACCCACAAAGGAAGAAAATTAAAATCTCTAGTTCATTCAAGTGGAGATTCTCCTTTTCCTCTCCTTTGGCAAGTTCCAAAATCTGAAAGAAAAATATTCAGGGAGGAATTCTCCCTGCAGATATATTAATCATATCCTGATGTAAATTCTGCAAACCACCTCCCATGTCACAAACAGCTATTCCAAGTGTTAACTGACTTGCATTTCTAACACCAGAGAGGGAATTGACATGGTGAGACTACTGACACCACTGGGCTCTAAGTAAAGAGGTCCATCACAACCATTCCTGTCTCCAGGAGCATTGCTCAGCATCACCTCAGGAACCTCCAGGTTTGGGATTAGCCATGCCATGGTGATGGAGGCAACTGAACGGGTGTCTGCCTGGGATATTTGGATTGGGTTCAACTTAGCTTCTTTAAAGAATTTAGCTACACCAAATGCAGAGTCCTGGGGAACAGACAGAGAGATGAAACAGGACTGGTGAGTGGGTGCAGTGCAGAGATAAGGGAGGTGCAGGGCATAGAAGTAGCATAGATTTGGTGTGGCCACCATGGAGCTTGATGAGCAAGGCTGGATCCAACGTTGATTTCTGCAAAAGTTTCCAAGTGAGTCCATGATTCTCTCTGGGAGTCTAATGTAGGGCAGGGTTTCTAAACATGAGGACAGCTCACATAGCTCTGGCAGTCACCGTGCTTGCACATAAGGTAATCTTTTCACCTGGAGCTGGGAGCTCAGGCAAGTGGACCAGGTCAGAACTTACATAAAGAGATGACCTGAAGGAATTTGTTACAAATTGCCTTCTAAAAACTTAGGGAGAATGTACTACCAGCCTTCTCTTGGTATAACAGGGGTCCTCCTTACTAACACGAAAGAAAACACTTGCCAATTTTTGGAACATCACAATGTATTATAAATTCATGGGAAAGGGAGAAAGCCTCAGTCCTCCTGCTTGGTTTTCATGAAACCAAAGATTCTGGACCAAAATTTTAGATCCTAAGAAGACTAGAAGGTAACACCTAATAATTGTGGAGCTTACTGGACCACTGCAGGGACTGCTGTGCTGTGATTTCAATTGGTGTGAAGCACCAGCAGCAAACCAACAGCAACACACATCAGCCAGCAGTCTGGCTCACTCCTTCCCATGAGATAAAGGCTGTGCTGATGGTTATGTCAGTGGTTGTCCAAGAAGGGTAAGCTCTGAGGAAAGAGTTCAGAGCTCTCAGAGATACTTGGAAAAGGGAAGTGGGAGATTCCTATCCCTGCTGTTCTGGCATGCCATTTGGCAAGTGTTCCTTAGGACCTATATTTGGGAGTAGGGGCATTTTCATATCACAGGAAAGAGAAGCAATGTCCTATTATTGCAATATTTCCTATTGGAGGGAATCTTCCCGGATTCAGATCTCCACCAAGAAAGACGTGGTTCAAGAGAGGCTTGGAAGTGGCAGTCTTTGCTAAAATATTCCAGGCAATTAGGGTTCAGTTGTGCCCTCTCCTCTGCTTTCCATTTTCCTCCAAAACTGGTGATGTTTCACAAGAGCCTGAAGGTGGGGACTGGGACCCTCTTCTGGAGCTCGTGGGGACCTCAGCAGAGGCTGGCTCCTGGGTGGCTGTGGTCTGGGGAGGTCAGTGCCAGGCCCTCAGTCCTACAGGGAAGGATGAAGGAAGGATGCAGAGGAACCAGCCTGTTTCGCTTGGTCACACCTGAGCACCAAGATGGGGCTGCCCAGCCCTTGAGAAGCCCCAGTTCCCATCACTTAGAGAGGACTGCTCAAACCCCAGCTGCAAGTCACAGACCAGCTCACAAAGAATTTGAATTATGTGCTTGGCCAGCCATTATAACAATGGTCTTTCTTGCTATAGAACTCCCTCAAACACAAACTGTGTATGAACATTAGCATGGCCTTGTTTTGAGGATAGAAAAAGAAAATACTTCCTTTCCCATAACACTTGTTACAGTGAATGGTAACTGTGGAATCTTTCACACTTGTCAGTGTTCAGATGGAAAAAAAAATCTTAGCAGGTATAAATAAATGTGAAAGATATTAATATATAATATGAATCTCACAATAAATTAATGAATACAAGCATGTCTGTCTCTGAATGAAAATGCAGCAATAGGTATAGGTTTTCATCCTTATTTTCCATTTTTCAAATACTCTTGAAAATAAATATTTGGGGCATTTTTGATACAGACAGAGAGGAAACCCATGAATTTTACTTTATGAGCTATTATTTCTATATCCCTAAATAGCTGCTGTATTGAGATGTAAAGAAAAAGCAACTGTGTATTTGTGTGTTAAAACAAACTCCTTCTGAGTAGAGCCAGTGCTGGCTGCTCTCTCAAAGGTCTTGGTCTAACATACTTCAGCTTTGGTTTGAAAAACCATCTTTAGGGAGGGAAAACACCACAGCCCCATGTCTGCCTGGCTGCTTGCCTGCCTACAAACAGCTGGTCATGGTGCTAAAGAAGGCAGATATAGGATTGAAAAATACACTTTCCTCCCTTCAAAAAAAAAAAAAAAAAAAAAGAGATAAAAAAATCCAACAATCTAAAACCTGAAGAGTTTATGCTGCTGAGCTGAGGCTCCTTTTGTACAGGTCACTGGGCAGATATCAGATGGTAAGGTCTTTTAATTGCTAATGGCCTGGTCTGGATTTCAACACATGACACAGAGATAAAGGACTCTGTATCCTATTATCAGTCCTCTGAGCAACTGCTACATCTTATTAAGTGTAACTATCGATTAATAGAACAGAATTCCATAACTAGAGAGTATCATGGAACCATAGAACAGTTTGGGTTGGAAGGAACCTCAAAGATCACCTAGTTACATCAGCTCTTTGACTGGAAGCAGAGTATTATTGGGGCATTCCATTGCTGTAATAACGGTTCGTGAGTTCCAAAGCAGAAGCCCAATATCAGGCTTTATTTTTGCTTTAATGCTACAGCTGTTAAAGTGACCAAGCTGGGCTGGAAAGCTATTTGTGCAGCAGGGAATGAAGAGCAGACACAGATTTCTGGTCTTTTTTGTCACTTTACACCCAAAAAAAGAGGAAAGTTTAAAGCATTCAGGTAGTGCTGTCGTCATTTCAGAGAGAGAAATCAAGGGCAGGCACAGCTACAGGCTTTGCATAAGATCACACCCCAAAGCAGTGCAAGGGCAGAAGCAAAAGTGAGCACATGTGATGTGGCAGCTCTCTCTAACCAAGACACCATCACTTCCTTTCCTTCTGCACCGGGAAGAGAAAGGCAAGATCGAGCTGTGCAATACCTGCAAAGCCACCAAGGATTGCACACAAGAGAAAGATGTAGATTTTCATACAGGTCAGCTTCCAGGAAAGTTTAATATCAACACAATCCCCTAAGAAACAAGGCCTTAATTTGCAAGCAATGACTTAATTTGCATTTTAAATGCATCCATCTCTTTAAACCTTCAGCTTCTAAACAGACCCCTGGCCATATTCTACAGTGCACATCTGTGCAGCTCAGCTGAAGGCAACAGAGCCATGCCTGCTTTTATCAGCTAAGCATCTGATCCAGCCTTCTAAGAAAGAGGGGAAATGCAGGGGTTGAAATGTTAATCTCTTTCCTGCTTCTTGTAATGCTGCTTCCCACACCAAATGCTTGGCACCTCGCAGGACTGGGGTCTTTGGGGTGAGGTTTAACATATATTCTCTGGTAGTGGTTGAACGGATTGCCAGCAGAGAGGGAACTGTAAGTCAGCAGTGATAACCAGGGCCCTGCTGAGCCGTCACCAGTGGGGAACCTTTGCAGCTCTGAGAGGTTGATAGTCTCATAAATAACAGGTCTTCTATGAGATACTGCAGTCTGACTGCATTTCATTAAAAAGTAAGGAGATGAGCTGATCCTTGCTTTAAAATACGGAGATCTGTGTG
This sequence comes from Turdus rufiventris, assembly GCA_013186435.1. NCBI lineage: Eukaryota > Metazoa > Chordata > Aves > Passeriformes > Turdidae > Turdus > Turdus rufiventris. The sequence goes on along the minus strand of PYHW01010359.1, from coordinate 3,886,320 downwards.
TTTATTTGCTGCATTACCCACCTTGCCGGTCTTTGAACAGCACTGTTTTCCTCCAGTTGCAGATATTTTCAAGTCATGGACAGGGAGCACGAAGAGGTATGTGCAAACCAGAGTGCTGAGGGTGACTTTTGCAAGCTGCTCAAACCATTTTCTGGGAGTGCTGCTGATGCATAGTGATTAGATGCCATTTTAACTCAGCAATGAGCATTAAGCGATGCTCTTCTTTCTCTGTCCTGCTACATCTGGTCTGGCAGAGGAAAGCTCTCTGTGATTTAAGACAGATTTTATGAGGTTCAATCTCTCTTTGAATCCTGCTGCTTTTTTTTTTTTTTTTTTTTTTTTTTTTTTTTTTTTTNTTTTAACTTAAATTTCTTCTAGATGAGTTTTCGGAAGCACTAAAAGCTTGATGAATCGCTTGACTGATTGGCCCACATAGTTTCCTCTTAAGTCAGCTTTGGCAATGAGCCACTGAACACATCTTGAGGCTTTGCTTTGAGTAATATTTTCATTGGTGAGATTATTGAAATATTTGAAGCCAGGCCACTTATTCCTTGTGTACCCCACTCTACACTTAACCAGGGGGAGGAGAGCTGCAGCATCATGCTCTAGAAATCTGGGCACAAAGGCACTGAGAAAGAGGAAAACTTGTCTCCAACACAAAGGAATTTCCCTTTGAATATAACATTACATTTCCAGCTACAAGGCTGGGGCGGTGCAGATGTGTGCAGCTGGTGTTAATGGTGGCTGGATGTGACCAAGACCTGAAAGGGCTCATACCAGCCCTGCAAACGAAGGAGCCACTGTTGCTGTCTTTGTGCTCCACTCATGGAGTGATGGAGCCTATGGCAGGAGTGGGATGAGTGATCTGCTCCAGGCTGCCGTCACCCAGCACTGGAGGGGCTGTAAGGTCCAGTGCTTGGAACAGGTTCACACCCACATTCAGCCTGAGTCAGCTTCACCTCTGCAGTCATAGAAATACAAAATCATAGCAGTGTGTAGGATGCTGCTCCAGACCTTTAAGATCACTGAGTCCAACCATTATCCTCCTGCCCCTGTGCTCTGTCTGGGAAGGAGGGTGCAATTCTCTGTCAGGTTTCCCACTCTCAGTCCTGGCAACAGCAGCTCTCCATCCCTGTACCCTGCAGCAGGTCTTGAGTTCTGTCTTTGTGAAGGCTGCAAATGACAGAACATGGCGGGGAGGTGAGGGAACGAGTAACCAGTTTTGGAAAAGGCAATGCAAACAACCAGAGGTATTTCAAACTGATCACAACCGGAATCAAAACTCAGTTATCTCGATATTCACTGTTGTGAGCTAGATTGAAATTTCCCAGATGTCCCAAGATGTCCCCTCTCTAACACAATCGTGGATCTGGGACTGAATTCTACTAGTACGGAATTTATGAGCTCACATCTCTTCTTTGAGTTTAGAAAGTTTTTGTCTTCAAAAAAAGACAGTCTTTTTTTTTAGCCACTTTTTTTTTCTAGCCACTGGATTCCAATTAGCTTTACTTTTCTTTTTGAAAAAAGAGTCCCCATACAACAAGCATCCTGCAGACTGATAATTGGATACAGGTACAGAAGGACGAGTTCAATCAAACCCATCTTGCTGGTCTGAAGCACTGCTCCTGTTTTTAGACTCATTTCAGAGTGGCAGGTCACAGCAGTGTAAACATCACGGGGAAAAAAAAAAAAAGCCAAGCTGGCAAACAGTCAGAACTTGCTGTTCCTGACCCAGTAACCTACTTTTTGAGCACCACATAACATGAAAGCCACCCCTGGCTCAGATTGCGACGTCACCTCTTACTTAACTTCTTAGAGGCAAATAGTGGGTCCAGTTGGAAAGAGTTAGACAAGATGTGGTCATCATGTACTTCATGCTGACCAAAAAGATCTGTTTAGTTTAGACAGGAAAACACACAGTGAGTGGTTTCTAACCTCAAGTCATTCACAGCCACCATATGAACACAAATGTTCCATGCAGCAGAGTATGGACCTTGGAGTCCCTCATGCTGACATATGGAGCAACATTAAATTTTGTCTACAGCACTAGTGCCACCATCAGCTTCAGAGCCTTGGGCAAAGAAACTGTCCAAGGGAATCCTTCATGAAGGATTTTTTTACCTGTGCAGTGCTCCTTTAGCTGTTTTCATTCCATCTCCCTCAGTCTGACTGATGTGATATTCAGAGAGCACACAGCTTAGTTTTTAAAGGCACAAAAGACATAAGGACCCCTGTGACCAGCCAAAACTGTTCTCTATACCTGTTCTTCCTTCAACAGGGGAAAACCAGCAGCCATCAACGCCCACTGCCTCTGGAATGGCATCTGTCTTCTCCTTCTATTCTTTGCTGCCCCAGATTTCTCCCCCAACACAGTCTTTCCTTCAATCAAAGCTGACCCCATGCTCTATACTTTTTTTTACCTCTGATGAAGTTAGTAAAGGATTTTGGGGAACTGCTAAATATGGCAGAAAAAGATATGTTTTCAAGGATGTGCCACATCCCTTTTCTCCAGGACAATTCATGGGCTACTAGGGATTTTCTCCTTGCAACTTATACATAGTTTATCTTCTTTCTTTTTTAGTGACAGGAGTGGTATCACTGGTTGAAATGGACCTGGACACAGTGTTGCTAGCCTGAAGAGAAGAAATCTGTGGCATCCTCAGACAGTCCCTTCTTAAGAAACTGTTAAGTTTAAGAGCTGAGCTTAACAGTTGCTTAAGTTCAGCAAAACATCTAGATCTTCAAAACATTTTGTTTGCCTTAAGCCATCAGGTGTTTTCCCATCAAAATACAAATGGAGATAGACTAGGAATAAAGTTTTCAGGCAGCTTTCTACTGCAAAGAAAAAAACCACAGACACAGAAATCATACTCATCCAGTGTTCTTTGCAACTCTATCTGCCACTGTGAACATCCTTAGAAATCAGTGTTTAACACTTGCCATTAAGAAGTAAAACATAAACCAAGATTAAGCCCAGGCTTAACATCTGAAAGCATTAATATTTTACTGCACATATTATGATGCAGTCGTTGGTTGGAGACAGATGACACAAATTCACCGAGCGTCCTCAAACAAACAGCACTGAGTTTATTATGGCTGCCCTCCTTATAGGGGGTTTGAATTTCCCAGGATTATACCTGTGATTGGTTGAGGTCGTAACCCTGCCCAGCTCCTGACTAATGATACATCTGCATTTAGGGCTGAATGAGATTGGCTGAGGGTTCCTGTGCAGGTTTGAATCCAACCTATCCTTGTTCACCCAGGGACCTGTTTATCGAACTAGGCTAGCCAAACGGGGTTTCTTATTTGTGGCTAAATTATTTGCCCAGCTACAGACTAGCTGTGCTGTGACACACATCAGGGAAAAGAAATAAGAGTGGTAAGACAGAGGGAGGCTCTTTAGGGAAATTATGGGAAACTATTCTTTACCAAAATATGCCCATTTTTACAGGCAATTGCTTCCACTGTATCTCTCAGCTGAAATATGTGCCCAGGAAATAGGAAGAGGTAGAAATGAAACTACTTTTGGCTGAATATTCCAGCTGCATGCAAAAAGAAGTGGTTGAAATAACTAGAACGAAGTGTCTTGAAGTTATTCCACCTTCCAACTGGCTCAAACTGACTGATTTTATTTCTATTGACACTTGGACTTCCCATTGCAGAGCAAGAGGGGACAGGGAACTGCAGTATGTTAAAAATTCTAGGTGCATTTTCTGGCATCATCACAATTCATTTTCCCACCATCTTTTCTACCAGCAATTTTAACTTTACCTAAGATTAAAAATGTATGAACTATTTTACCCTGGCTCACAAAAGCATAACAAAAACGTAAATGTTCTACTACATATAATAAGTAATTTTTCTTTACTACAATGTCTAATTTAGATCTCTGAAACTATAAAATTAAAATCTGCTCTAATCCATACTTACACAAAAAAGGTATTTCTAGAAAATTATAGTATCTCACTGCTTAGTACACAAAAATCTCAGAATGAATGTATTGTAAAAAAATAATTGCCTAATTATAACATCCTGATGATAAAGACACCATTGTCATGAAAACATCTGGACTGCCAGCCCCCCAGAATACAGGAAATTTCGATAGGCTGAGCAAAATCAGAGGCAGATGAAAGAAGAGTTTTAAAGAGGTCCAGAGAAAAAAACTATCACCCACTGCAATTTCTCTATCAAAGTGGAGGGGATGGCTACAAACAAATCAACAGTAACAACCTAGTCACAGTGGCAGAGCAATAAAGATGTATGGGGAGGTGAGGGACAATTAACAAACACTGTGCCTATTATTGCACAGCCTTGGAAATTACACTTCTACTCTACTCTTCTACAATGTCAACCTGGATAAATAGTCATTGCCTCAGGGTTTTATAAGCCTCTTTATCAATCTGATGCCTTAGAATAACAGAGTGGACAAACCTGAACAAAAGAGCTATCAATAGTGTTTCTATAGAATTTAAGTTGCTTCAAACATCATTTAAATGCTATTTGAAGAACAAAACAGGAAGAGGAATAGGAATGAAGGAAGGGGAAAGGTCAGTTACACACTAATAGAAGTACTGAGAAAAGTGAGAGAAGTTTGAGTGTTGCATTCTGTTCAGCCAAATAGGGCTGACCATGAAAAAGAAATCTGTCCCTTGTTGTCAAGGCTATTGTAAATGTTATGTTAATAGTGAAGTTAGTGCCTATGCATATTTTAGCTGCTTATGAAATGATGAACGTTGTCTTGGAAAAATGGGAGTTCAAAGATGTCATTATCCCAGATGTGAGATGTTACATCAAAAGGACCAGGAGAAGCATGAGAACGTCTCCAGTAGACTGTGGGATTGTCTTGGCTTGCAAAGCAGGATGTAACCAAAATTATGTATTCTTCCACCATCTGTTGAAACCAGGTGGGGCAGTGATCTTTATCTCCAGATGGGGAATATCTCCTTTTAATGGGCCATCTGTTAAAACCTGCTAGGGCAGTGTTCTTTATCTTTTCCACAACCCATCCTTCCTCCAGGAAGATATCATCTGTTAATGGCCCATTGAGTCCCACTGCATGACTGATAAAATTACATCATGTCATTGTGAGATGCTCGACCCACGGGGAGGAGCCAAGCATTTCCTACCTAGATAAAATCTGAGATTTGGAACATCAGAGCAGCCTTTTTCCACTGGATTCCAGAGGAAGACCAGACTTTCATATCATCACTGGACCTTCAGAGGAAAATTACAACCTTCTACAGGAGCCCTGCTTCAACAGAACTACATCTGTCACTCCAGGAGGATGCAGCCATCATTTAATCAGACTGCTACCCTGACTGACACAGTGTCAGGTTGTATTCAGACTCTATCAGTGTTTTGGGGCTTTTTTTTTTTTCTTTTTTCTTTTTCTTTTAATTACAGTAATTTCACGACTATAAACCGCACTGGATTACAAGATGCGGTTTTTTTTTTTTTTTTTGCAGCAGGATCCGCATGCAACAAAGAAACGAATTAGTAATGGAATCGCGCAAGCTGCGCCAAGCCACACCGAGCCCTGCCAAGCCCTGCTGAGCCGCATGGGGCCACACAAGCCACGTGGGGCCATGCGGGGCCATGCTGAGCTGTGCGGCCCCACGCAGCTCGGCTCGCTGCTCGCACTTCCGGGTTACTGGCAAATTTCCAAATTTTGTCCATATATAAGGCGCACCGGATTATAAGGCGCACTTCCAGGTTTTGATCAAAATTTTAGACTTTAAGGTGTGCCTTATAGTCGTGAAACTACTGTACTTTTAAATTACTTTTAATTATTATTATTTTATTTTAATTTTCCCTAGTAAAGAACTGCTATTCCTATTCCCATATCTTTGTCTAAGAGCTCCTTAATTTCAAAATTATAATAATTTGGAGAGAGGGAGTTTACATTATCTGTTTTCAAGAGAGGGTCCTGCGTTTCTTACAAACACCTGTCTTTCAAACCAAGACAGGGATACAGTCTAGTAAGAAGAGACCTTGTCTGTGAGCCGAGGATATTATCATGTTGGAGAGACCTTTGCCAGGACAGGACTTTTCTCCTTTCCAGCTGAGTCCAGGTCCTGAAAACATGTACACCTATAAATGGCCCTAAACATGCAGGGAGTTCCAGGGAGTCTAATGAAGGTTCCTTGGTCAGATAGCTAAAAGTTCAGAGGGCAGCGTTCACAGGGCTGACATCTCCAGTAAGGTGTGATTTCTTACCTCTAACTGGAGCTCCCATTGCTGGCAGTGACTTTTCACCACTGATCAGCGTGTGCTTTGGAATCCCAATGGAAACCTCACATGTAAATAATCTGCAAGGCCCCAGAACCAGACAATGGATGAGACATCAGAGAATGATGTATCACTTGTAGGATATGACACATCACTTATGAGGGCGATTACAGGGCAGACAGCAGCAAAAGCACAGTAGCCTTCCCACATGATTGCCATCTGTGCTTCTCTGCTAAAGGTTATATCAGGACTCTATTGTAAAATGTTGCTGGCTAGGATTTATAATTCAGTGGACAGACAAGTTCTCAGCCAAAAATCCTTCCGAATGGAAACAGCTCAGTTGTAGGGATTCTGCTCACGTTGGATATTTTTGATCACTAAGATGATAATATCAACAAAGTAGCATCAGCCTGTGCATCTGATATGTTTTCCATAAACAGCTCTGCACAACAGCCAAACCAACGGCACTAATCATCTCCTTCAGTCTCAGGTCTCACTGTTTGTTTGCATGATGTTTGGATAGTGGGATAAAACTCATTCTCTGTGCAAAGGCCCACTGTGAGATCTGTACAGCACTTTAGTCTCCTCTAAGCCTGATGTACAGGGGATTTAAGACACACTTAGGAATGGCCTGCATGGTACCAGTGAACAGAGTTGCATGCACTAGGAAAAGCTTTCATATCTTTCTCTAAAGAAGCATTACTCTTCTGCCAAGTAAATGCACCTGTTATTTACTTTCCAGCACATATTGCAAAGCTCATGTTAATTAAACTTCTAAAATACACAACAGAATAAAACTTTATTGACGTAATGCCAACAAATTGTATACGAACTCTCCCCCGCTGTTTAGTTAGTAAATATTTGCTTGGAAAGAATAACTTTCACTATCCTCGACAAAGGATAAGCTAGTTGGGAAACTGGAGCCAAGAGCATCCTTTCTGGTCTCCTGGACTCCAGAGCTGAAACTCCAGGATCCTCTGAGTCAACTTGCAGAGGTCAAACATCAGGCAACCATACCAGGAAGGAGACAGCTGAGATAAAATCCACAAGTCTGATGCCAGGCTCTGTGGCACCAGAGCTCTATGGCACCAAAGAACTCTGGTACAACATCAAAGACCTCATGCTTTTCCCTGGGTGATTTATAGGTTGTAGTATAGTGGCACATCAGTAGTTGAAAGGATGGTACAAATACAAAACCATCTCCATAGCTCAATGTACATTACAGAAAAAAATCCTCTTTTCTTTAGAGATGCCACCCTTTAAAAGACTCAAAATCTGAGCACTGGAAACCTAGGAATATTGGGTCTGTTACTCATTTATCTTTAGGTGAATTTCTAAAGTATTCCACATATGGATAGATTTCTAAAATCTAGTTTCCAAACCCTAGTAACTCACAAAATAATGCACAAGGAACCCCAGTGAAACATCATTTAACATTTACAGAATGCCTTTATATAACTCTTGTCTATAAAGGCAATTGCACTGTTAGACTACGCAAGAACCAAACACATTTGTTAATGGCAGAGCTGTCTCTGACTTCAGTAGACAGAGGTTCATATCTAAAATCCCATAAAATGTCAATCTGTTAGTATCCCTCTCATTATTTATATGCATATATTTATCTTTAAAGCAGACGGAGTAATTGCACAAGGCTGAAAGTTGTCCAAAAGAGATGTGTGTTCTATTGGGGAACAGCTTATGAAGCACAAACACTCCCAAAAACACATGATTCATGCTGGCAGGCTGTCACGGCGCTTTTCTGAATTTGAACCAACACAATCTGAGATTCTTTTCTTACTGGCAAGTTCAGATACATTTCAAGAAAATTGCGACTATACTAGCAAAGTCTCTTAGCCATCACATTATCTCCCTACTGAAGTACATGCAGTGGAAAAAAAAAAAAAAAGAAGATCATCTTCAACTGACAGGTTATTCACACTCTCATACCTGTCTTTCAAATACAGACTTGATAGCATTACCATCCTGGATTAGAGGGTTTGGGACTTTGTTAAAGTTTCCAAGTAACAATCATGGGGGAGTTGCTTTTAGCTGTTTTCTCTTCTTCCGTGATCCACAGGGATAATGGACACGTAATGCTAGTTATCTATACTCCATACCTACATCTGAAAGACAGAGGCATTACCATTGCTTCCTCTATAAGAATAAGATAAATACCATTTATAAGAAGGCATATTTACATAAGTTTTGATTACTCATGCAATAGATAAAGAAGACAATGTACATTTTTCTTCTCCTACACACTGCTGTGTGCTCAGTGCTTTGTCTGGAGCTATTCCACAGAAGAATGTCTTAACAGCCTTTTTTTCTTTTATACAAGAGCTGTTCCCAAACTGTAATGGTAGCTTCTGTTCCAACAGCACTGCCACCCAGTGCATTGTTACTGCAAAGCAGATCCATTGCAACCACCGATTTTCAGCTTTGGTGAATGCAAAGCGAATTTTTCCTCTTGGCATTGCAGTGCAATGGGCTTGTCTGTTTGAGAGATATAGCCTTGAATTTCCTACATAGCTGAAGGCAGTTCTGGCACCAGCTATTACTTGATGTTATTAACTTAGACCCTTATTCAGCAAGTGCTATAGTGAAACTAAACTCATGCTTAGGTTAATCCCTGTTCAACAAAGTGCTGCTGCACAACTGAAAAATTCAATCACAGCTTTTGTGTTCCAGCAGTTATCCTCATCAGAAGCAAGATCGCAAATGGTACCTGTGTTATTTCTAACAAGGCTTAGTTTCCTTGGTTAGCACATTTAGGAAGAAGCCTTAACCCCAGTGTCCAGCTCAAAATGATCAAACCTGCCCCAGATCTACCCTTTGAAACCAACCCAAACAAAACCACCACAAATAAAATGAACAGCTTTAGCCTAACATGGAGGATGTCAGATTGTCAGAACTGCAGAAATACCCTCTGGTAGAGCCCAATGAAAAATACAAGCCTGAAGGCAGGCTGCAGAATCGTGCCCCATAACATGCAAGTGGAAGCAATGCCTACCTTTCCATCTCCTAGGAAAAAATCCTGACTTGTGCAAAAACAGTCTTGTCTGTGAGAGCCAGCAATAACTCACATGCAAAATGAGATCCCTTCTAACAGTGATAAAGATCTAGACAGGGGAAATGTTATTTAAAACTAAATTCCTCAAAAAAACCCCAACACCCATGGCCCGGTGAACTTGAGATAAATACTATTAAACTTCTGACATGTGGCTCAGGACATCCAAACTTAAATGCCTGAAATGGGTCCAGTTTCCAAGAAATCACTTGTTTGGGGTGCTCTCCAACACTTCATGGGTTCCCCAACAATGCCTTCAGGGTGGAGCCCCTCTCTGGTAAGTGGGCTAATTTGGGGAGTTTTTTCAGGCACAAAGGCCTCATTGGCTATCTCCAGTGGCAGTATAGCATTCTTATCCTCATAGGCCTCATACCAAAGCATCATCTAAAGAGTGTTCAAAACCTCAGACTGTCCATCACCTCCTAAGTAATTGTTAAAACCATCTGAAACCCCTCCCCCAATTCTATGATGGTGAAGGCTGCAGAGAACACACAAACCAAATGTATAACCCTACCAGAAAACATTTTCTGTCCTCGAAAAAAGTTACATGTACTCATAGATACCATTCCAGGTAGAAATATCTTCATCTTTGGGAACTAAAACTTAATTTCAACAAATACTTCCTCCTGAACATAAAATTAAATAAAAGTAGTGGGATGATAACAGAGCTGTTCTTTTCAACAGCCTCTATATCACACCTGATTAAGGCTACAGTGATGCGCTATCCAAAAAGACACAACAAACTTTTTGACATTCAGTAGAACGATAATGCAGCTCCAGCTTTGCTATGTTTAGCAGTTGGTAACCAAAACACATCCCCAGGAAAGCACCAGAGGAGCCAGGCATGCGCTTTCCCAGGCCTCCGCTCTCTGACCCCATTTCCCTGATGCTATCAGTCTATACTCATTATAACACTTCAAGAAGGAACATAAATATATTGTACATCAAAATGCTCTTGACTTTTACAAGCAACCCGATTCAGCAGCCCTCAGGGTGCAGTTTCATGACCAGCTCAAGCAAATCTCACCCTTGAAAAGGCACTTCTGCTACTCCCAACCTCCTCTGTGTGAAAAATCAGGCTTGCATGGTTGAAAGCTAATGCTTGGAGAGACATTTTATAAAGATCAGCTTTCAACTACTTTGCCACTACTGTGCCAACGCAGCAGAGATTGCAGGGAGCAGAAGACAGAACTGCCTTCTTTAGTTTTGTGAACCAGCTACTTGTGAATTTTTCTCTGTTTGAGACAAGTTAGGAGGAAATGAACGTCTCTAAAAAGGGGCGGGTTCCAGCACTCCCTCCCCTCATCAAACAAAAGGAATTTATTGGAGGAAAGAGAAAAAAAATTGTTTATTTAACACACAGAATGCATGAAGGCATGGGAAAACGAATGAATAATGTTAGATACTAAAACCTTCTCGCTGCAGAGAAAGCTGGTGGATGTTGAGAGTCCTGCTCGCTTTTCCTGAGGTCCGGAGCCCATAAGCAGGACCAGGGCCCCGGTGCAGTTCTGGTGTTTTGGACTGGAGCTAAGATTAACAGCTCCAGAAGAAGCCACTGAAGAAATTACTGAAGAAGCTGTATGCAGTCCCAGGAAACTTCTTGCCTCAGCTAACAAACAAGTAGCTAGCTAAAAGCGATACTCCCTCCCTGCAGAGCCAATATGGGGGAGGTGTGTGAAATTGTGCCCAAAGAATTCCTCCAGCTCCCTCTCTCCTTCCCCCGGGCCTAGCTTAACATTATAGGACTCATGTAGGCATAAACCAGACAGTAGGGGAATACAATATCACACAGTCACCCCAAGACAATTGTTATCCTTGGTGGCACAACCTATTGCCTATGACAGCCATCAGTGAGTCTCACATTGGTATTTGCAGGAAATGGAGGGACCTCAGCTCTGTATCTTAGAGGCTTGTGATTATTGTTAGCATTGGTGGGCTGACAGCCAGGCATTCTACACTGAACCTAGAGCCCTGCCACTGAATGATTTTAATAACCCATTTAGTTTATCTCCCACCCCCTTTTTCTGATAGCATTTAAACCTACTTTTCTGTCTTGTTTTCCTAAGCTGTAATTTCATAAACTGTAGATCACGTAGGCATCTTTACCTCTGACTGTTGTGGATACCTGTGTGGGGAGCCACAAAGCTGGGGATCTTCTGAAGCTCACTGCAAGCATATTTTGTACAGCCTCATCATTGCAAAATGCATACTGTAATTGACAGCCTTCAAGTCGTATATATGATATACTGTCCCAGCTTAATACAGTATTCCAATCTCATGTGGAACCTCTCATGCAACCATAGGAAAGACAGTAATACCAGCAAAACCCTTCTGCATAGTGGAGCACTACATAGGTGATAGGACAATTTTAGGGGAACAAAGATATTCTTAAAAACTACTAAATGCCATGGAGGAACAGTTGTTAAAAGCGGATATAAAGGCCTGTGAAGAGGAAACAGTTCTCAGTGTTCAGCACTGAGCTTTATTGCTCCATAAAATTCAGCCCTGTGCCCCATATGCTGCAGTGTTATCTGAAGAAACTGCATCTACAATTTAATGTTTACACATATAAATACTTTTGTAGCACAAAGGTTGCCAAAGATCAAGGACCTGATTCAGCAACAGACTTAGTTTAATATTAAGCAGCACCTCCATCAACATGATTATTTATCTGCTCAAATTCAAGGAACTCCTAGCACTTTGGCCAAATGAGGCCAAAATGGGGGATTGTTTCTGAAAAACATGTTGTGCACAGGTGAAGTCGCACTTGTAAAAAGAGAGAGAGAAACCTAGGAGAAATACGCTGCTTTCCTACCACAGAAGCATGAAGAGACAGTCATGCCTAATACAGCAAGAGGGAAGAAGAACCTAGGGCTGAACATCAGCAGGAGGTGGTACAGGAAGGTGTCAGCAGAAGTGGGTGCCCCTCCTTCTCACCGTTCCAAACCCATCACAGAGCCATCAAAGAGCCCATGGACTGCACTCACACTGCTACAGGTGAGGTCCCAATGGGGTCTCTAGGTTAGGAATTGGCGTCTGGCTGCACTGGAAACAGAAAGAGATAACCAAGAGCCTCTTTGTCTGCTACTTTCACAGCTCCCACCCCTGAAAGCTTTGCTGAGAGTCCAGTAGTGCTGACCAGGTCCCATTCCCCTTTTCTATATAAGAAAATCCTCAGATTTGCTTCCAAATCTATGCTGCATTTTTAAGCAATGTGCAAGTCCAGACATGTTTTCTGACAAATTCCACGTCACTTCTATTCCTCAGAAATCCTATTATATCATTGCTCAGCAATGAGGGTCTGGAAGACCTAGAGCAGACACACAGATGGAATTTATTCAGCTGGACTGATGCCTGTTCAGGTTCTTCGCTCTCTCCCTGCTTCTGAGACAGTTTGCAGTGGATAAATATGTTTTTGAGAAAAGCAGACTCCAAATTTCACTTTGGGTAGAGCCCTAAGGTGCATTAGCCCATCTTTCTGCCCACCTTCACTGCATGTTGTAAGCAGATTATGCACAATATGACAGATTTAGCAAAAGTGGCAGTTGCTTGCTGTCCAATATCATTAGCCTGCCTTCCAC
>PYHW01010359.1:3842629-3862968 GCA_013186435.1 Turdus rufiventris | reverse complement strand
GTTTGAAATGAAGGAAAACTGTCTTGTCAGAATTCAAGAATACAACACAAAATAAATTATTCTTGTCTGCTTTACTGGTCAATCACTTCATGTATTATATCCACACAGATATGATCAACTGAACTCATGCTTATGTAATCACACACATTACTCCATTGCTCCATCCATAACTGAATAGAACAGTAGCAAATTAGTTCTGGTGCTCTGCAAAATTACCTGCTGAGATGAATTACCTTTTTGAACAAAGTCCATAAAAAGCACACAAAAATAATTTATCTCATCAAATAGCAATTTGGACCATGTAGTTAGAGCACAGATGACCTCAGGTAGAAAGTTTACAAGCCACTCAGCTCTCTTTTCAAATTAATCCCTTCCATAAGCTTGATATAAAGCAAACATAGCATTTTGGCATGGGCAGGCATCTTGAAGAGCTGTGTCCATCACATATTCCTAAGGGAGTCTCTAAGATTTCCTTACCAAAAGGCTCCATGCAGTTTTCTTTTAGGGCTGGAGAAATGAAAGCAGCCTGAATCCCACTGCCAGTGCTACTCAATGTACTTACATGTTCTTGAGTCCTGTAATATGCTAAAATAAAACTACATTTGACCAAAGTTTGACTGTTCTGAACCTAGTAAGTATCTGACAAAATAGAAACATGCTGTTATTTTGGTGTTGTTAATTACTACTCCCAGAGGCCCATTACAAATAGATAACTGACACAGGTATTGTCTATAAAACTGGAAAATATTTCCTCTGAAATTGCTGTTTTCATGTCTTAAGGATCTGAACTGATAGAACAAACAGTTCTGAAAATACATGAGTATGGAAAGCAAAATACCCACCAAGTGTTATAAAAGCCTCATCTCACCCTGCAAGGTTCAACATAATCTTAACTAGAGATCACAAGAGATATCACACTAGAGGGAATATTTGCTTCTAGGGAAGGCACTGATAAGGAAAAGTAAAGAGGAATAAGTACTAAAAGGGGTAAGTGACTTGCTGTTGTTTGCAGAATTGTAACAGGTTAGAAATAAATGCTAGCTAGGAATAAAGGAACTGGTGTAATGTTAGATAGCAATAAAAGAACTTAATGATCAGTCAGTCATTATCATATAGAAAGAGGCCATTATAATTCAAATATAAAACCCAAAGTCTAATTTTCACTAAGTAAGACTGGGAGCTGAGTTGAAGCCCCTAAGCATTAAGCCCAGCAGAGGAATCTATTAAACACAGGATTTGGTGTCTACCCAAGTCTCAGGGATACTGGGCAAAACCTGCAGGTGATGAGCTACAGCCACTCCACATTTAAACAGGCAGCTGCACCTAACACAAACAGCTATCAAAACAGTTCCAACACCCGGATCATCAGAATCACCTGTGGTTTGAATCTTTGGTGAGGGCATACCTTACTCTGAAGAAAAAAACATTGTGTTGCAGACCTACACATCAAAGACTCATTCCCCTGACATGAGCAGCATCCCAGCTGGGAATCCAAACTTCCAGGTGATCTCTGATATTACCAGAACCGCATTAATGACTCAAGCATGCTAAGAAAAACATCTTGAGGATGAAGAACTGCCAAGGTAAAACATCTCCACAGTGCCTACAGCATGGGCCCACACCCACAGCAGTGTTTGTTCTTAATCTCTATTACTCTCACTCATAAATCATTCTTCAATTACGAACAGTTTTAATTAATAACATACCCCCTGTGCCTATGCCCTGGGCCATTTCCACTAAAACTATTAAACCACAGTGTCTCATGTGCCAACTAAAAGCAGCAACAGCTTTTTTTATAGGCCTGTGAGCAGTTTGTACCATTTTAAGAGCATGGCTGCAGGTAAGCACCTGATGACCGCTGCAAACAGTGGGCCCACAGGGGAATCATCTCAGCAAGAACATCCCACTCAAAGCTGGTAGGACAAAAAGGGTTGTGAAGCATGATAGCAAACTAGCACTAAAAAGTCCCAGGCATTCAGCCAGCCAGTCACCAAATTAACTCCTCAACTTTCCTAGCTCTTCGCCATGGGGATCCCTCCCCACAAAGCTTCCCAGTCTGTAACCCTGCCTTGTGAAACAGCCTCGATTGGCTCTCCGGTTTCAGAACTGGGAGACCAGCACGTAAAGAAAGCTGCTTCCTACAGGAATTCACATGCATTTTCTCAATCCCTTTTCTTATTGCCTTAGTTTCAAACAGAGAGTTTACCTCCATTTCCTCTTTTACAACTGCAGTTCAGCACTGTTACACATCACTGTGTTGCTCTTAACAAGTAGAATCAAGCTCTATGCTAACAGCTCAGAAAATCAGACACTGACGTATCTCCAGATAAGAAAATGATTGTGGGAGTCCTGAATCACACAGCAATTTCTTCTTGCAAGCCCCATTTAAGCACCCAAGGGCCTCCTCTTGCAGGGACACAAGCAGCTCTGCTCTCTGTCATCTTCAAACAAGCAGCTTCTCTATTACTCTTAACCTGACAGTTGATTGGAGCTAACGAAACATTAGAGTGGCAGTTGCTCTTTGGTATTTTTAAAGAAATATTTACACTCCAAGGGCTTAACCATCTTGAGATGACTCAGAGCCAGTAACAATGTTGGTTTGTACAAACTGAATAAATGTGTCTAAGTTCTCACACAGCAAAGCTGTCAACCAATGAACAACTTTAGTTGGAAGGTTAAAACGCAACTAGCTTCCTATTTTGTATTATTTACATTCAATATTTCAGACGAATGGTTTTGCATAATTCCTTATGCAAATCTCTTATCCCATATCCCAGTCGAATAAACACTTCCAAACAAAACATATGGTGCTTCTGCCATCATATATTCAGTCACGCTAGCACATTCCAGCCCTCATCCCATATCCCCAAGTCACTCCTTTGCTTCACAGGACCCTTCTCTTGTCCTATGGGCTGCACCCTACTTATATTTGTCATAACCAAAATATGGTGTTCTGTAATACATATGTGGTTCAGTTGCTTATTTAAGGGCCCTTTGCTATCCCATCTCTTACTCACCTGAACGAGCACCAACCATACCCCTGCCTAATGCTCTCGGTACACCCTGTCCAGCTGCAAGGGCTGTCAGAAACCTAAGCACATTTTATTCAACTACAGTAGTCACAGCAGGCTAAAACCCACCAAACTTGCAGTAGCATCAAACATTTTATTGTTCACCAATGCATTAGGTGAGAACATGGTTTCTGTGAGCACGCTTTCCCTTGGCCCATCAGAGTGATCAGGTAGCACAGTCTGCCCTCTAGTTTGTCATGCTGCTCTAGCAGCATAGCAAAACCACAATCTCCTGCTTGGAATCGGCCAGAGAATGAAAAAACCACAGGAGCTTGGGCCTTCTGGAGGGTAAGGTTGTTGTTTTTGTGTTCAGTTGTTTACTTGGGGTTTTGGTTTGTTTTTTTAATGTTGAATGTTATTACTAGGTCCTTTCTTACAATGCAAGAAACAGGTAGGCAGTGTTTTTATTTTATTTCAAATGTACTTTAAAGACTGTTTCAAGTTCATATACCTTAATCAATGATAATTCCTGTTAATGGCATGATCACCATCATCACCATTTGCTCTGGAGACATCTTACTCAGTGCAGGCAGTTAATAGTGAGTTTAGTCAGGCATCCCTAAGCACAAACCAAAGCTGCTCACTCACCTGTACTCTCTCTCAGACTGGGTACTCACCACAACAGTGTCCTGCAGGCATTTGAAAAAACAGAGATGTTAAGTATAGAAGACAAAAACTAATGAAAAGTCACTCATTCCCCACTTCCCATTCCCCCACTGTCTATTCACTCTCAAAATATTCTGTAAAATTTCTGCTACAATCTGTCTCAAGGTATTTACTCACTGTAAGATACAATTGCTTGCTTTAGCTAAACTAATTATCAACCTATGCAAACACATCATAGACCATTAAGTGAGGGGCAACTGTGAAGTACTAAAGGACTTATGCAGAGTTTTCCCAGTTGTCTTTTTAAGGATTGTCTCAAATCCATTCCTAGTAGTAAAATTAAAGCCTTACAGTACCACTTTAGAATACCACACTTAAGAATTTTACATCACCATTCTACAGAAAATAAAAAAATCAAACCAACAAGAATTCTGATCTCTCCATAACTTTTATCAGTTTAACTGTGGTCTGTTTGACCTTGGCTGGACACCAAATGGCCATCAAAATGCTAACACTCCCCTTATTAACTGGGCAGGGAGAGAAAATGTAAAAAAAAAGTCCTGGGTTGAGACAAGCACAAGGAGGTCATTCACTAATTACCATCATGGGAAAAACAGACTCAGTTTGGGGAAATTAATTTATTACCCATCAAATCAGCGTAGGGTGATGTGAAATAAAACACCTTCCCCGCAGCACTCCCTTCTTCCCAGGCTGAACTTTACTCCCAAGTTCCCTACCTCCCTCACAGTGGCACAGGGAGACAGGGAATGGGTGCTGTGTGTGTTCAGCTCTTCACAAATTGTTCCTGCCTTCCTTTGACCCCAAAAGGGTCCTTCTCAAACTGCTCTAGTGTGGGTACCTTCGAGTGTAGTTCTTCAGGAAGAGACTGCTGCAGTGTGGCTCCCCACTGCTGGCAAGGAGGAGGGAAGAGAATGCTCCCCCTTGGACCTCCCTGGGCTAAAGGGGGACAACCCTTCACAGGCTGTTTTCATTGCACCTTTTACTCAGTGATTATTCCCACTCAGAAGCACAGGCAACATCAAACAAGCACCTGGCTCTGGCTGTGCAGACTCAGGCAGTGCCTCTTTTCTCACCGTGAATGGTGTTGTGGATCAAAGCATTACCTTCAAAGATCTTCCAATGGATGGGTTAATGCTCAGCTCATTATCCCCAACTGAAGGGACATTACAGTGCCTGCACATAGAGCAGAGGCCAACTCGGCAGATTTTTTAAACTAAACAGTTATAATAAGGAATTATTTTCCTGCTATTCCTAGGAAATTAACTTTGTGTTTAGGGATTCTGCTACATGAAACATAAAATAGACATAGCACATAGAACATAGCAGGTGTGTTCCCCTTGAAGTCCACATCTTAGACTTCTGTGACATTCATTTTTTCTGCCGCTGTCTTCTAGTAGCAAAAAAAATTCAAAATAAACTTTATTTCTTAAGTGTAACTCATCATTTCTTCTCCACTGTGAATAAAAAACAACAAAAAAAGTTAAGCTATTAAGCAGGGCTATACAGTTGCTTTAAGCTGTACTCTACAGGTGTAATATTAAAGACATTCAAAAAGTGTTTGTTCACTGGATCTTGTATTAGAGGGCAGGTCTTTATTAAAAGGAAGTATTTGTTCCACAATGTACACTTCATATACTGGAGAACAGGAAGCCAATATGTCCATGTACAAACTAACGTTGCACTTCAAGTACTCTGAGAAGATTCTCCAGTTTGTCAGCAGCCACATGACAAAAGGGCTTGGATGAGAAAAGGTAACACAGCAGAAACGAAATGTAAAAGCTGATTTGCATTAGTGTGCCATGGTGCATACGGTTGTGCACACCTGGGACTGGGGTGGACAAGACAGGAATGAGGCTTGGGGACATAATTCTCAAGCCACTGGGCACAGATAACCAGTTTTTCCCCTCATTTATATGTAAGTTTTACCACAGACGCATGCAGTGCCAAAACCATGCCAAGCCCCATGTTAAGCAAAACACTTCCAAGAAATACAATAAACTGGAAAATTCAAATTAACAGAATGACCTCAAGCACACAGCTTAACAGCCATCACCAGGGTTAAGAAAGTTTGTTTTGCTGGAACTTTAGGAAAAATGTTCTAGCCAGAGATTAAAAAGCTTGCTAACAACAGCACAACAGTGGAATGAAATTCGTATTATCTTACAACACTAAGGTTTGACTACAGGAACTTCTATGCACAACCAAGGAAAAAAGAAAACAATCAAAATATTGTATCATTTCAAAGTATACAAGTAAGTAGTTATGAAGAGAAGCCAGTTTTCTATGTGGTCATTTTTGAGTCCTCTGCTTCATAAAGGACACCATTTGTAGACAACTGCAGCTTTTCTCTTGCTCCTTCCCCAATCAGTCATTACAGCTGGTTGTGACTGCTACTGACACTACTTTACCATAGGAAATCCAACTGCACACTTTACCAAATATCAAGGAGATAAAAATCTGTCTAAAGACATACAAAAAAATATGCTACGCTGTTTCCTTTGCATTATCAGGATAAACTGTAGAAGAGGAGAAAGATGAGCAATACATAATACCACACAGTCCTTCCAAAAGGAAATTAAAGACTGAATTTACTGCAATAAAAAATGTATTTTTAAAAAAATTACATTTACATCTTTCACATTAGAAAGACATCACCTGAGTTTCTAAACAATTCTGTTTATGAAATTACTTCTAAAGAGAGAAATAGATTAATTATGCCTATCCCACTGTGTTGGTCTGGGCAGGGATAGAGGTAGTTTTCTTCATAATAGCTACTATGGGGCTATGGTTTGAATTTGAACACACTTATGCATGCAGCTTTTGCTTTATGTATTAAGCTGCCTTTATCTTGACCCATGAGTTTTCTCATTTTGCTTCCCTGATTCTCCCCACACATCCCACTGAGGGGTCAAACTGAGTGAGCAGCTGCAGGGTGCTTAATTGCTGGCTGAGGTTAAACCACAACACATATAAATCAGGAAACTATTCACAGCAAAGTGAAATTCCATATTCTCCACTGTAGCTGGACAGTAAGTAATGTAGCTTTTTAAAGCAACTATTTAATTCTTTGAAAATATAATGCTTGCTTCATGCCAATACTATTTTCAGAGCAACCCAGAAAACTACTAGGCATGGCAAAAGTACCTACGGGAGTTTTCAAAAGTACATAATTATTCCACTGTAATTGAAGTGAATGCCTCCTCAGCTCAGTATAGTAGAAGCTAGGTAAAGAACAACTTCCATCACCATTACAGAAAACACCAGTACACAGTCAAGATGAGCACAAGTCTTATTTTAACCACAACTGAGTCATCAGCCTCCTCTTTGTGCATGTGTATTACACATTTGGAAGAATGCTTTTCCTTCAGCTCACAAAGAATCTGATTTATGGTCTGTGGACATCAGACACTGATGATCTTCATTTTAGTCCTGTTTGCCTTCGCGCCACTGCCGCGAACCCTCATTCCAGGCTACATAAACAAAGAGAGCAAGTACCACGTGGACAGTGACTACAGCAACTATGGCAGCATAAAAATAGCTGTCTCTGTCAGACATTCCCAAGGTACCTGAGAAAACAAAGAAAGTAAAAAATATTAGTTATGAGCTAGGAACTCTGATATGGCAAGTCACAGTTCTCCCTAAAGACCTAAGTTACATTTACTCCTGAGATCAAAAATCTGAGCTCAAAACGATTCACAGTAAAGAATTCACCATGATAGTTAAAGGTCTCAAAACTATTTCTGGAACAAAGCAACACTGCAGTATTCAATATTTATGATAAAATATCCCAGATTTGATGTCAACAGCTTAGAGTTCTACAACATTCACTTTTTCTGTTAGTACCTTCCAACACAAAACAAACCTCAATATCCTTTTTTCCTAGATGTAGCTCTCTTTGTGGGGCAATAAAATAAGGGAGGAAGGTGGGAGGAAGAAGGGGGAGAATTCCGTAATAATTTGCCACAAAAACAGCAGAAAACAGCAGAACAACAATTAAATCTAGAAGACTATTACCTTCTGTATTTAGACTGTAAAACAATAATGCCCCACCAGTTAAGGTACATGAATGCATCTCATATAAAATAACCCTTCAAATATCAAAAGACCAACCACCGAAATATTGTTTCCTCTAATTTTAAAAACCCAACAAAGTCTCCCCAAAAGCAAACAAAACCTACACATTGTAGCACTCCAAAACCACAACCCTGAAGACAATCCTTTCAGTGCTGACTGACCTTGCCACTAACTGACAAAGTTAAAGTTCAGCTTGCTACAACTCAAATTCAAAAAAAAAAAGCTAAAAAGGATCTTGAAAGTTGCTTAACAAGCTTTGAGTCTTCTACGTACTACATACAGCAGTACACACCCAAGGAGAATGGTCTCAGAACAATTCGGTTACACACTCATAAACCGCTCTTAAAAGTGGCTGTTTTCTCCCTTCCTCCTCCCTGCTTCTGAAGGAGACAACTTCCTAGAACTGCAGAAGATAAGTATTAAAGCCTTGCAGAATCAGGGCTACAACATGGCTGCTTGTTCAAACAGCCAGCCATAATCTCTCTTCCTTTGTATTTTTTTAAAAGAAAGAAAGCCCCTCAAGCAATCACATTCAATATCTGAAATTGCATATAACTTGTTTAAATGCACATATGTTTCAAAAAGCAAAATACAAACCTCATAAACAACATTATTCTGTCTTGAACACATGATTAGTTTGCAATACCTGCAGGAAACATATCTCTGATGATTCTGATAAGAGTCTCCTGCAGGGTGGTGTTAAATACCCTTTATGTAAGGGGAACAATGCACCTCTATACAATATAAACCTGTATAATAAACAGCAAATTTTGGATTGCAGACCACAATGCAGGGAAGGATACATTGACCATTTATATAATCTTCTATTCTAATCAGACATTACAGGACCTTTTGTCTATACACAGCAACAAATATTCAGAACAGGAAGAACAAAGATGTTTTTAGAGGATTGTGCTTCTCCTCTATTTTTTTAATAATAATGCTAATTGGCAGAAACAAAATTACCTTCAAATACATAAGCCTTTGATGAAAAATATAGCCCAACAGGTAATGTAATCATTAGAGCTGAGAAGAACAGAAGCGTTCTTAAAGTTGATGTTAATGAACCCTCATTTCTGAAATAAATAAGAGAGGTTACACACAAAAGAAAGTCACAATATGTACGCCTGAAACAGGACAAGAACTTGTTCCAAACAGAGGCTGATTACTTTTCAAAAACTGAATAAGTGTATTGTTGGGAAGCAATAAAGACTTGAAGTATGCATTTGCTGGCTGCAATAAAAATGAGAATATTCAAAACAATGAAATGATTCTGCCAGTCTAAGCTAACAAGCAAAATTAAAAACAACCTTTAGATTTTTCCCTGTTACTGTTCTGCAAGCATTATAACAACTTAGGGGGTTATGTTAATATGTTTATTAGTGCATTTCTGCATAAATTTAAAATATCTAATATTAGTTACATATACAGATGTCATATGACAGTATCCTGCATTAAAACTTACCAAGTTCCCTTTTTTAAAGTAACTACAAGTGCAGGAAAATGACAAATCCTACAGGTTGGGATAGAAAGGGAAGTACACAGACTGTATTTAACAGCTTACTACTTCAAGTTCCTTTTAATTAGGTCTTCTTCCTCTCTTTAAAAATAATTTCTCAGTTTTTAACTAAGAAAGCTGGAGTAAGTGTAGTAGTAACAGTCAGAACATAGAGCCACTACACCAAAACTTTGCCTTCACAGACCTAAACCTAGAAGACCTTTAACAAGAGAGGGCATATGAAGGTTTATGCACTTGGTAGGGTCTCCCTGACCTTGATCTGCTAGAACAGGTGTTGTGTTTACAAAACACCACATCCAGCTTGGTTCTGTGCGTGCTTCCACCAGTTCTCCCTCACTCTGCCTGGCTGACTATATTATTTTGTGCTGCAGTAAACATGCAAGCCAGGCAATACCCTTCTGACTTTCAAAGATTGCCTGATTCAAAGACATGAGTCCTTAGGGTGTTGAAACACAAATGTATATTTTTCTTTGAAAAAAACGTGGAAATGGGGAAAAAAATGATCTCATGCTCTGACAGCTGTGTGCAGCGACGCACAGCTTCTACAGTGCAGCCAACAGCCCTCACGGCTGCTCATTACTGCCATACACTTAGGCAGCTCAAAAAGAGAAAAACATCCGAATTCTTTTCCTTTACTAGCGTTTGCCTGAAGACTATCAGGGTGAAGGACAGAACTGCATTCAAAATTTCCCTATGGAAATTAGAAACCATTCTATCAACACCTACCCACAGAAGAGTAAGATGACCTCCAGCTTATTACCAAAGTTAAAAACTCCACTGCTGACAAATACTTTTCTTACACTGACATACTCTCATCGCTTCCCTACGCAGTAAAAACAAATATTCGTGTATAAGCTCAGCCTAGCTCGGCACGTTTCCCCGACGGCGGGCAGCCTCTAGGCTCGGGATTCGGGGTGGCCCAGGGATATGCAGCGTGACCAAGTCAAACAAGGGCCTCCAGCTCCAGCCGCTCCGGCTGCTCCCGGTCCGAGCTGCCGCTCCCTTCCCGTCCCTCGGCCGCTCTTCCCCGGGTGCCCCGCGGCTGCAGCCCCACCGCGGGCTGATGGCGCCAGCCGCGCTCCCCGCGCCGCGGCCCAGAGCGCAGCTTTCCCCGCACCCCACCGCCGGGCCCTCCCGCCCCCGGGCCCTCTTCCTGCCCGTCCTGGGACTCACGGCCTGAACTCGGCCACAGGCACGGCGCTCACGGACCCCGGCCCGAACCGCTCCATCGCGCCGCCGCAGCCCCGGGCCCGCCGGAAGCCGCCGCAATGGCCGCGCATGCGCGGAGAGCAGCGCCGCTGTCGCCATAGCAACCCCGGGGCTGGCGCGGCCTAGCGGTGGCGCTGAGTACTGCAGCGGGCCAGCCCCGCCCGGCTGAGGGACGGGGAGGGACGGGAGGGATGATGGACAAAGGGATGGAGGCAAAAAGGGGTAAAACGGATGGAGGGGCTGAGCGAAGGAGAGATGGAGACACTGAGGGATGGAGGAAATGAGGAATGAAGGGACCGAGGGGTGGAAGGATGAAGGGACTGAGGGGTGGAGCGATGGAGAGCCAGAGAGATGTGAGGATGAAAGGCAGCCTGGGACCTGGACCACAGCAGCAGCTTCAGCTGGGCTTGAACAAAGTCACCATCTCTCCAATTAAAACGACCCTGAGCAGGCTCGCTGCCAGCTGGGAACAGTGGTGCCATCGGTGCTGCTTACAGGCGCTTTCCTTGAGGGATATGGAGAGTGTTTGTGTATGGCAAAACTGCTGTCAAATGTCCTGGATGAAGGCTGAGGCTTTCCAGGAAATGGGCGTGGTATTAGAGCCAATAAAACCTATGGTATTGAGATGTTTTGATTAACTCATCAGTACAAAACACTACAAATGAAATAACACAGGGGCAAGGCATTTTCTGAAAGGGAGACTGCAAATTGTGTGTATGTCATCCTGTTGGGAGGGAGGCTTGTTCACTTAAAGGTTTTCTGCTCTCCTGCCAATAAATAGAAATTCCTTCTTCAGCCAAAGAAAGCAATTCTGGAAGAAGCCATCCCCATCATAACTAATAGGTGCTGCAAATGAGAGTCCAAGGAGTCCTGCAGAGTTCACTCTCCTCCAGCCTGATGAGCACTAACCATTTCCAAGGTTACGCTCTGTTCAAGCTCTTCATTTACATTCCTGATGAAGCCACTCTGCTTAAATATTCACCAAAGGATGGAATTGAACCCAGCTTTTCAACAGAAGCCCAGAGTGTTACAGTCTCTGCAATCAGTCTCATTTGCAGGGGAACTAATTGTTGATAGTCAAAGAACAGCTTTTGCAGGAAAAAAAGCCATGCAAGCTTCCAAACAAAAGCTCTGGAAGCTGTTTAATTGATGCTGCCATTTAATTGAATCTCATATACCCCAGTCCTAACATATTTGCCCCTTTTATGGTAAAATCATGTTGTTATCTTGCCACTCAGCCATGCCAAACCTTAATTGTGTGAGTCACTAACTCCATGCGACTCCTTCCTCATCTTTTCCTGCAGTGTGCAGCCATCCAGCATTCCTGCAACCTCTGCCCTGCTCCTTGCTGCAGTGCCATGCAGCACATAGCATGGCACAGTGGCTTCTTCTTTCCCTCCTGAGCCACCATGGCATCCTGCTACCCTGGAAGAGAAGAAATATGAGATGGTTGCTTTCCTTGCAATCAGTTAGGTGAAATAAGCCCTGGTTTTGGTAGTGCCTGCTGTGATTTTGCCTCTTAGAGCTTACTCAGAGTGAGTTTCCCTCACCTGGGTTGGAGGCAGTGGACACTAAATGGACACCAGCAGCTGTAGTGTGTAAAGGTGAAAGGCAAGGAGCAGCACTGACTGCAGCATTGATTTTCTACACTCTGAGTACGAATACTGAGGCATTTATTTTGTTTTTTCCAATACGCATGAGAAAGTGAATTTTGTCAAAAGCACTTTTTTCCCCAGCAATGAGCTGGCAGCTCCCTCGTGTTTGTTAAGATGCAGAACAGTTCAAGCTGTTCAGCACTTATGGGGTCAGGTCTGGCTCTTGGGGTCATGCTTTCACTGTAAACCAACCAATTTTATGCTCTTTTAAAATAGAAGAGCCTTCCTTGTCATTGAATCCACTGCTACCTGAGCCTGCAAAGTGACAGTTTGCATGAAGGGGCAGGGGGGCTGGCATGGACCAGGGATGGCCTTTGTAGCCCATACTCAGTTGGGTGGGGATGCAAGGAAGGTTTGCTGTGTAACTCGAGCTTAAAACTTCCAAATAGCTCTTCAAAACACCTAATAAAATTCCAGCTAGCCAATCCCAACATTCAACCTGAATGTGGGAGCAGGTTTTGTTTACTTATACACAAGTATAATTAAATTAATTTTAAAAATCAGTGAAGTTAAGACAGAAATGGGATCACTGAGAAATTAGATATGCGGAAACAGTGAACATTTAATCACTAGAGGCTGTTCTTTCCACATTTGGTTTGACTTTCTTGATTGTTTCCCCTGTAGGGAATGCAATGGCATAAGACAGTTTAATAACAGAACAACAAAACATGGAAATATAAAAGTGGAATAAGTCTCACATCATATAAACTTACCATAAAGATGCATATCAATGATTAGAACGTAGCAAATTATTTAAGGCTGAACAGTCCAAGTCATTAACTTTTAATATAAAGTTACTTCATATCTCATCACACTGATTTTTTATCTCCTAGACTAATAACAGTTTTGCTGAATGACTTCCTGCATATTTGCTGCTTTTCTTTTGTGAACACATAAAGGAAATACAGAACTGGTAGAAAAACTTTGCAATTGTGAAAGAAAAAGAAGCCTTTTATTTGTAGTTTTTTATTAGCTAAAAGAACCAGAGTATACAAAGTTTTGTCTGTTTGCTTCAAATTTTATATATCAGATATTCTGAGATTTCAAGTAGACCATAGACCTGTCTTACCTTCTAGATGATAGAGCAAATACAACATTTGCCCTTAAGCAGAAACTGTGCTGCAAATGCAAGAAACTGCCAATTGTGGGACTAAATATCTGCTATTCCAAGACTCTATCTGCAACAACATTTGCCAGGAGATGCTTGAAGTATATTAAAAACACAGGCAGCCCCTGCTTTTCTGGGGGTCTGTGTCTCAAGGGTGCAGAAGAGGCAGGAAGATGCCTGTTAAAGCAATACCATCTAGTGGCAGATGCAGAAAGAAAATCCAGTCCCCCAACAGGAGCAGAGCTGGAAAGGTAAAAGCTGAAAAGGCAGTATTTAAAAACAAAACTACCTGCTTGAGAGTATTTTTTTCATTACTTGTTTCCATGGTAATGCATCAAAAAGGATAAATATCTATCTGTTCTGTGACCCTCTATACCCCATAAAAGATGTTTCATGAAAGGTGAAATGATGGATTGGCTAACTGTGGAATTCTCCATGACAGTCCAGGCTGAAAGCCCATGAACTATGTTACATAGTTGGCCACCCATCTTCTGTGCAAATAGAACCACAGTGACATTAATGCTTGGGTTGGCAAAGAAAGCATTAATCTGGGCATTATAGGGCTATATTCCCTGTTATTGCACATCCCAAGATAACTTAGAGCAAAGAGCTCAGATACCTCTATTAGCTAATGAAACCTGGAAGTCTCACAGTGTAATTTTCATCTCTCTATAATATTGCTGTTATTTTGCAATGAAAACATAGGGCTACTTATGGAAGTGGCTGCCTTCCACATGCATTGTGTAATACCTGTGGCACCTATATAAACAGAACAGGAAAGGCTTCATTCCCACAGCTGATACAAGTCAGCCAGTACTTACCAATTTCAGGTGAAACTCTAGATGCTGAAGGAAGGGGATGCTTTTTCTGTAGAGGCAAATGTAAGCAAAGTCTTACAAGTTATATGCAGTTTAATCAGTATGTGACATTCTATAGCCCTGCCCAGACAAACGGTGCTGACTACAAAGTGGGTGTCATATTTTTTTGCAAGTTGGGGGGGGATGTACTTTTCCAAAAATAGTGTATTTTAGCACAAATGCATGGAAAACACATCCCCTTTCCACTGCTATTTGGGCTATAGTTAGCTGTATGAAATACAGAAGGTTTTTGTAAAGATGGAGAGTTATAGGGGCAGTGTTTCTGATGGCCTCATCTTTGACCAGTCATGGGTTCATCTTGTTGCCAGGTGACGTTGACTTTGTCTGACAAAGGGGAAGCTTCTGGTGTTTTCTCAACCTCCACCAAAACACAATACAGTACAGAACTATTTAAACTCTTAATACAGTGGCCATTAAACAATTTAAAAACAGCCATGACAATTAGCTTTGACATTAACAGGAATATCGAGTACAGCCTAAGGAGACCACAGCAAAGCCCTTGAAAATGAAGAAATCTTAGTATTGGTAAGGCATGACAGGAGTTTCAGTGGGGTTTTTACCTAGTAAACTTTTTACATTGTATGGCCACAGTTTCTGTTTCTGAGCTCCCCAGACATTACTTCATTCCACTAGTCACAGACTCTTTACATTGCACCCTTTACTGGAGGGACTGTTCCCACTCTCAAGTGCAGAAACATCAAACAAGCACCTGGCTTTGGCTTTTGGTGCTGAGACTCAGGCGGTGCCTCTTTTCTCACTGGGAATGTTGTTGTGGATCAAAGCATTATATTCAAAAATAATGTCCTTTATCCAAAGATCAGCCCTTCCAATGAATGGACTAATGCTCAGCTCATTACCCCCAGCTGCTGAGACAATATTATGGCTATATTTATTCTTTTTCCATAAGTGTAACACTCTTTGTGGGACAGAAGAAGGGGGTGGGTGGACTGTGGATAATTCTCTAATATATTTGCCACTATAGCAGGATAAAATACAATGAAAAATAAATTTAGAGAAATTCTACCTGTTCATTTGCTGAAAATCTGTTCCTTGATTGCAAGTTGATCACATGGGCAAAAAAGCCACATCTGACTAATTTCACAGCAGACGATTAGGTAAAATTTCACATTACTGTTTTAGTTGAAGTGGACCACAAACACTTTCCACCTTAGCCAAAAAGGGAGATTATTTTCTAGTTAATAACAGAAATTTTGAAAGAAAAAATATTCAACAAATACAGAACCATTGGACTGCTCCAAG
This sequence comes from Turdus rufiventris, assembly GCA_013186435.1. Lineage (NCBI taxonomy): Eukaryota > Metazoa > Chordata > Aves > Passeriformes > Turdidae > Turdus > Turdus rufiventris. The sequence goes on along the minus strand of PYHW01010359.1, from coordinate 3,847,567 downwards.
AGCCCAGGAAAACCATGAAAATGTGGAGATGCTTCTACTTTTATACGCAAACATAGAAGAACTAAACTGTTCATCTAGGGTTATGTGGTGTTGTCTGCATTTATTCTGTGTGTGGTGTTTATCTTCCTTATGTGACTCTCTAAGGAATCCACCTGAACCTATATTAGAAAACCAATTAGGGCTGAGGCACAGGCATGAGCTCTACCTGCCACCATTCCCATCCCCCTTTTTCTGGCTTGCTCCTGGAATGGATTTGTCCTGTGGCAGACAGTGCTCTGCAGGCTCTGAGCAGGGACAGCTGGGCAGTACCAGGTCCCAGGAGGTGACAGAGAAAATAAACCTGTTCTCTTTCTGAGTCCACAGACAGCCCTGGAAGCAAGAGAGTGGCTAGAGCAAATGCAACTAGGCAATAACTTGCATCAGCAGACCAGGTTTTGGGGTTGGCACATTAACCTTTAGACCAGGGCGCAGTGCACTGGGAGTAGTAGGGGAAGAGTGATCCCTTAGTCGCTAGAGCAGGGGATTGTGCTACAAACATTGAATGTGTGCCTCAACTCCACCCATACAAATAAAAAGGAAAAGCTGTTGTTCCCTGGACAGATCTAAAGACACATTTTACAGAGTACAGAAGCATCCATTAATTTTATGGCTTGCATACTGTCTGCTCATAAAAAGATATTGTTTAACGCAATTGGAACTGTAGTACTTTATGCCTAGTAGCTCTGGGCTGACTGCCCTTTTCTGTCAAAAGATGCCCTGAGCAGCAGAATTGGCCTCAGCTGTTCTTTGCTGGCAGGTGAGAAGAAGCAGGAAGAAACTTGGATCTCCAGTAAGTTCTTCAGTAGCAACTGGCGTGAAGTATTCCCCTGTTCTTTAGAAGGGGCTGGTGTGAAGCATTCCCCTGTGTCTTTCAGATCAATACTAGTGGAGAATAAGAGGGAAAGGGTCCTTTGCAGGGGCAGGGTCATAGCCATGCCCATGTGGCTTCCCTTTGGTTGTAAAAGACATTCCTGGCAGTCAGGTTGGCCGAGTGGTTGCACTACCACCTTCCTCAGCAGTTGGGGTCAGATGAAAACAGGGTGATGCTGTTTGCAGACAGAAAGCAGAAAGTTTTGGTTTAGAAAGAAGATTAATAGATATGAACATACATACATACACATGTACTTTAAACTAGCAGGAAGAAAGACAGTGCTTGGGACTAAATAATTCTATAGTAAAACAATTAGTGATGCTACTATATGACTGAATTGTGTGGGAGGATTTAAAAAGCTGTCATTTCATTGTTGAAACAGTCCTAAAAGGAAAGAATTTCTGATGAGCTTCACATCAGTTACATGAATATTGCTTCCCCTTCTCACCCTTCCTGAAAATCTCTATTTTATTTTCATTGCAGCTCACACAAAAAATAGTCCCTGTTCATCCTGTGTCCTGAAAAGCATTGCAGAGATCCAGCACACTGGGCCATCCACACAACAAAATCTATGAACTTTAATAAAATTACCAGCTTTTTCACCATCCTGTTACATGCTAAGCCATCCATCAGCATTACAATGATGTAATTTTCATTCTCCAGTAAAATGAACGGTAACATGCTTATAGCCATACTGGATACCAGCACCTTAGGCTGTAAGCCAGACTTAATTAATAGAATAGATTTTAACTGACACTGTGGCTTCAGTTCTGTCCTTTGCATTCGGCATTTTAACTAACTAATAAAATTCTCCAAGGTCAGCAACAGTGACAGAAGTTATTTGTTTGGATCCAGTACTCACCCAAAAGACATTTGAATCCAGCCAGAAGCCTTAGTTTTCAGGTGAATGAACATTGCTCAAAGGACACCACAAATATATAATTTAATTTACTGAGTAGCATGCTTCATATTTTCTCCACCAAGAAGGATGGAGAGCTGCAAGTCAGGCTTTTCCCTTTGCCCAGCTTTCCTATTAGGCATAAGGAGGAGAAAGTTGCCAGGAGATGTTGCAGAGTGAATTAACAGGGTATCCTCATTCAGGGAAGGCTCTCAGTGAAGTGCTTTGCTGTATCCAAAGCACCCATTACAGCTTTGCTTGGGAAAAAGGGAAGTGCAGCATGTGCCACTGAGCTCCAGTCACTGTACAACTATGTAATCAAATATCTAAGATGATGGTTCATTTCAAAACCTTAAAAATGCCAATAGACATCTGTTGAGTCTTTAACCAAAGCAAGGATATGAAATGTGAAAATCTGGAGCTTTGGAGATTTTCACATTTGGAGATACCAAAAAGATAGGAGAAAGTCACCAGTTCCTCTGCACACCAGAACTGGTGATGCTCTTCTTAGACATGTGGAAACCCTGCCTGAAGCTCCTCTGAGACCTCACCAGGGACACAAGTTATAGCCTTTAAAATTCACATGTGAAAACAGCTGAAGCTTTTGAAGGTTTTCAGGACTTAGGCTTAATTTTTTTTCTGGTTTTTTTACATAAACTGAAAACAAAGAGACAAAAATCTCAAGCCTGCTGCTGAAGACCCCTTGGTGAACATGGGTATTCTTAGAGCAGCTCTCTAGCAGGCGGTGAAGGACACTACTTCACAGACCTTGACTGGATGGGATGCAGTCACAGGGAGACATGAGGGGGGCAAAACATCCTGTGAACTGCAGACACCTGTGTTTCTCAGCCTTTCCTTTTGACAGGATGGCCCCTCCTTTCAGATGAAGGCTTCTTATTACTTCTAGTCTTTTCAGCACTCAGGCAAACACATCAGTGCTCCTCTAATTGGTCTGCATGTGGGCACTTGTATGTTTTGAGAAGCTGCTGAAGAACAGAGAGCCTTGGAGAACCTGAAGGTGCAGAAGTCTGAGCAGGATTCTATTTGCTTTCCACTCTTATAACTTTCCATTACTTCATGTCTCTGCCCCATGAGTACCTTCCCCACACGTACATGTTCCTGTTTTCCATATGAAAAATAGAAACCCCACTGTCCCTCTGTCAGGCTTTTCATCATTACACCAGAGGTTTGCATCTTCTTCTCTCTCATCCAGAACAGAACTGGCTGCTTCAGTAGTAGTGGCAGGTCCACAGTAGTTATCCATTTGGTGCTGTGTGAAAGGTCTCTGCACTATCATCCCCTCATGGCGAAATTCACAGACAATTACTAAAGTTGCTAATTAGGCATGTTGGATAATATAAAAAACTGAAAGCTCTGCTTCAAGGCTGCAGCACTTGATTACATGAAGGACAGGACATGGGCATGGGAGCATTAGCTCCAGGCCAGGTGACAGATGTTCCTGTTTTACTGTCATCCACTAATAATATGGCAATTACTCTTTAAATAAATAATATTCACATTTCATTGACTCTTGCTTCATCTTTCTTGCTAGAAGATGGTTTCTTTGCTGGTCTTTCCTTTGCTTGTTACTGTTTCTGCTGACGTTAGTATGAATTTGGCGTTCAATGAAATGCCACGTTAAGACATGTTGATTGATGCATGCAGAGCAGGAGAGGTCTCTTTTTGTAGCCAATTCTTTTTCAGGTTTGAAGGACCCCCTCAAAATTATTCTGATATATTGGAAAATGGCTAAGTATGATGTATAATTACCTGTAAACTCAGTTAATGATTAGGGTGTTCTTTTCACTGCTATGGCAAAACTGTGATCTTTCCCCTGGGATCATTAACTAGCAAATACTTAGGAATCTTGACTCTATGTGCTGACTCTCTCTGCTGATGATGTGTCTCTGCATATGCGTCAGACAGAGCCAGCAGCTTCCCTGTCAGCTAGCCTGGAGCTGGTTTTCCTCTTATTCGAAGACAATTAGTCTTTGATCATATATTACCACTCATCAGCCTCCAGCAAGCGTGGAACAGAGCACCTTCACTCACAGTTTGAGCTCCCCAGCCCTTTCCCTATGTTAGGCATTCAGAATCTGTATGCTTTTAGGTTTACCTCTTCTATAAAGTATAATGCACAATGCCACAGGGTCTGCCTTTTTTTACCCCCTTCATGCCACACGTGAAGGCTGCAATGCCCCACTCCTTCCCAGATTACGACATTGTTCATGTGTTTTCCTCCCACCTGAGAGGCTTCATGGGACACAAGCAATGCAAAGCCTCCTTGAGGAGCTGGAAAACAAGGTCCTCCTCAGAGAACCTTACTAAAGTCCTTTCAATGTAGTCCAACAAAGAAAACCATACCAGAAACTTGCCCTGTCAGCATCCCAAGCCTTACTTTGATTAACTGTAGGTCACTACTGCCTGCAAAAGAAGTGTCCCTGAAGACAGCAAAGCTTCCCCTCAGCCGGAGCTCAGAGAGGCTCAGTGGTGCCTGGCTGCTGTGCTCCCCGAGCCCAGCTGCCACTGTTCCGTTCCTCCCTGTAAGCAATACCTCCACTGAAGGGGACTGCAAGTGCCCTTGAGCCTGCTTCCCAGCCCAGGATTTCACAGCACCTTTCACCACAGGGATGAGGATCAGGAAGCCAGAGTGAATCACACCAAGTGAGGCTTAACTCGAGGTAACCCTGAGTTAATTTAGAATGGCAGAATCATTAAGGTTGAAAAACCCCTCTAAGATCAGCAAGTCCAACCATTAATGCAACACTGCCAGGTCTGTGAGTAAACCATGTCCCCAAGCACCACATCTGCACATTTTTTAAACACTTTCAGGCATGGTGATTCCATCACCTTTCTGGGCAGCCTCTTCCAATGCTTGGCCACCCTTTCACAGAAGAAATTTATTTAGGTTAAGCTCGAGAAGAGACCTGATGAAAAGTGGATGCTTCTAAGAGCATCGTGTCCATTGCCACTGCCAAGAGCAGTCACCTCTACCTGCCGAAAACGCCGAATCCTTTTTGTGTTTCCCAGGCTCAACCCCCGCTGGTGCCAGGACTGCCGCACATCAGATGACAAAGTCCTTCTCTCCCCAAAGCTCCCGAGCAGGGCTGGAGAGGCACAGTCTCGGGCT